>QVOA01004384.1:0-67035 GCA_014825685.1 Pseudomyrmex cubaensis | reverse complement strand
TTTTATTTGACGATGTTACTGGAGCATGTTATACACAATTCTAGTAATCCTAGAATTGTAGTAGTTTCCAGTCTTGCGCATCGGTATTTTAGGATTAGATTCTTTTTTAAAAATACCCGGTAAAAAATTTTTAATATGTAATTTTTAATATACAATTATATATACTTGTACACAAATTAAAATTATTATATCTAATTATGGAAATTTATATGCCGAATATGTCCATACAATTTTATACACAAAGAATTTCTTTTTTTAAGAGAATGGCTTCAGAGATATTCCATATCAAATTACAAAATAACTATTAGTATCATGTTAGATACAAAAAAATATATAAAACTATATTTTTCGTTATTCAAAGATCGTTCGTTGGTCACAATGTGATTTTGAAGTGATCTTTGAATAACGAAAAATATAGTTTTATATAATTTTTTTGTATCCATGATACTAATAGAGTTATTTTGTAATTTGATATGGATTATCTCTGAAGCCATTCTCTTAAAAAAACGAAATTCTTCGTGTATAAAATTGTATGGATATATTTGGCATATACATTTGCATAATTAGATATAATAATTTTAATTTGTGTATAAGTATAATATACTTAAATTGTATATAATTATATATCAAAAATTTTTTACCGGGTATAAATTGAGTATGAATTAGCATAATTTCCGTAACCAAACGTTTATACAATTATAACTGTTTTACAGGTTTTCAACTATTTCAACTCCAGAAGATCTTCAATCGGTCTTATCTCCACCGCCATACAGATACTGGGCATTTGGAGCATATTGTAACTCAAAGCTCTGTAATATTTTATTTGCGCAAGAATTAGCGCGGAAGTGGCCAAATGTGAGCGTATTTGCTTGTCATCCTGGTAATCTAGTGTCTTCGTCCATAACTCGTTATTGGTGGCCATATCAATTGCTATTCGCCTTAGTACGACCATTCACAAAATCACTGGTACGAACAACATGCGCTCTCATAAGTTCAAGCAAAATATAAAGGCTGATATAAAGGTTTAAAACATTAAAAAATATTGAAATTCTTGAAAAGACACAAAGCGAAGTTTAATTGAGTTAGATTTATCTTTTAGCACAAATAAATAATATATATGAATTTATACAAAAATAGTATTGAAGACAAATCTATACTTTTCTTGTTTTGAATTTCTGAATTAATTACATAAAATGTATTGCAGCAACAAGCAGCAAGCACACAAGTATTCTGTGCTACAGCGATAGAGTTGGAAGGCATGACAGGTGATTATTTCAACAATTGTTGTCGTTGTCAGCCATCAAATCCTGCATCGGATTCCAATCTTGCTGCACAATTATGGATTATCAGTCAGGAAATGATATTAGATGCTTCGAAAAGACACAAAGACAGTTGTGAAGAAAAAAAAAAAATTAAAAAGTTACATATCTACAGCACAGACAAAAAAATATATATTATATAAAAAATATATATAAAATAAAATTAACAAGTACAACAATATATAGTACAATATATAGACAAATATATATTTCACACCCATAGACGATCGAGTTTAGACGTATACGTTCACATTTCTAATTATTTCTATGTTCACATTTTTAATTATACACACATAGTATAATTAAAAATAAAAACTGTTTTTGTATTATATGTACAACGTATTATATATTAATAAAATTTATAAAAAGGTTTTACAAATGATTTTATAAATGGTTTATAAATGGTTTATAAAATGTTTTATAAATGGTTTTTGATTCTTTATATGAATAAATGTTATAAGATTATATATTAAGTTCTCTCCCTGTGATATTTACGTGATAACACTAATGTTAATGGATCTCATGGAACTAATTCATAAAATCTCCTAATTTCAACAAAATTGATCGTAAGTCAGAATATGAATATTGTGACATATATATAGATATTATTTATTGTTACATATACATTTACATTTTTTTTAATACAATATTTTGTCAACGTCCTTATATTCTTTTCAACTAGCGTAGTATTTTTTCAAATATTGAGCTTTGGGTTTTAATATCAGTTTATCTCTAAGACTGACCACCCAGCCTGGCTCAAGACCATAGAATAATTGTCGCGGATCTTTACGTTCGCAGAGCATATCGTAATCAGGATCGTCTTCGATTTTTGGTAATTTATAGCCGTATTTTTGCGCTAGCACGAGTCTCTCCTGTGAGATCTTTTCAGGATCGGCCAAGTATCCTCTTGTAGCAGCACTGGAATAGAACTCTAGGCAATCTGTTGGCGGTAAAAATCTGCGGGGTATCGGTTCACCTAAACGTTATAGAAAATTATATAAACAAGTAAAATAGTATATAGAAGCACTCATTCTGTACAATAATTGTCTAAAACATTTTTACGAAAACTATTCTTTTTAAATTACCTCTGCTGAAAAATTGCTCTACATTAGTGATGGCTTCAAGACTGATCATATCATAATACGCATTTGTAATCACACCACCATTTCTCTCAATTGCTGCAATTACAGGTTCACTGGCCCACTGCACTTCTATATTTACTTTAGCTTTAAAACATTCCGCACCCTTAAAATAAAAAAAACAATTTTTTTTCAAAAAATTGTTGTTCAAAAAAAATTTAATGACTCATGAAAAAATACACAATAAAAGAATATATTTACATGAAATATCAAATTACCTCATCTGTTAAATGAACACCTGCATGTTTGTGATTCAGATTGATACCAAACAAGCCAGTATTAATTAATGATACAAGATCAATTGGCTTAGTGATATCCAGTCGATTTGTGTCAATATACATTTGTAAGTCCCTTAAAGAAAGTGGTGGATATTCTCGTCTCAAACTATAACATGCAGAAAATATTTATTAGAAATTTGGCATATTATATCTTACAATCTTATACAATGAAACATTCTAACGCTTACTGATGGCCCTTGTAATAAGGTTCGCAACTGAATCTCAAGTAGAAAGGAGTGTTTCCAGTCTCGTAACCCAGGCGCATGTAATTCTGTCTTTGTTTGGAACCTTTGTTACCACAACCATGTTTATTACCACCATGTTGACCTCTGCCACGTTTCTATATAGAAATGTGACAAATAATAAGATTATCAAAACCATAGCATCGTCGTTCTAATATTTCAGTAAAAATATAAATGCAAAATTATATGTATGAAAATTATATGTATAAATTTAAAAAATTTTTTAAATTATATGTATGAATCTTTAAGTCTTGAATTTTTCAAGAGAAACAATATATCTTGTTTTTCATTCTAATATCTTACTGATTTCTGTTTCGAACCAGGAATATCCCGGATATTCCCTAATGTCACTCTCGGTAATACACGTAATATGGATAATGCTAAATCTCTTCCTTGTTTCCCAGCCATATCGATATATAAAATCTCACTAAATAAATCTTCAACAATAACTTTTGTACTTAGACACACATTTAACTTTAAAGACAACACACTTGAGCGTTTCCTAACCTAATAAAATTCGCACCTCGCACTATGATAGAATAAGGTCTACTCCAGTTTACACTTTTTCACAGATTGCTGTGTATTGTATCCTGATCTTAATATGAGATACTATGAGATAAATAAGAGATAGCGAGATCTTGACACAAAATAGATAGAAGAGACATAAAAGTCTATATTAGTCGCAAAGGCGAACTTAGTGATCTTGTAAAATTAATCAATTCTATTGGTTGATTGGCCGGTTTCATCAATGCGATTAGTCGGTTTCGCGCAACCTTGGAATTAACGTAAAACGATTTTTAATCGCAATCGGAAGAACCGCGGTTTTTTCAAGAGCTTTTGCTTTAAAAGAGGAATTCTGATAATGATGACTGTTCTAAATGATTCCGATAGCGAAGATGAATTACCACCAGGTTGGGAAGAAAGAGCGACGTTAGACGGGAACGTTTACTATGTGAAGTGAGTCTGTCCGATATTGTACTTTAATATAAGAGAGAAAGAGATTATGCATACTTTATATACTTTTTCTCAAAAAAACACCTGTGTATATGTCAATCGCTTATGTATTTATATCAATCTGTTACGGCAATCATTTATGCGTAGTCATTATACTAAAGGCACTCAGTGGACTCATCCTAGAACTGGTCGTAAGAAGATCGTTGACGGAGGTACGTGATAAAATTTATTTATTTTTTTTTTTTTTTAACGAACTTTATATAATAGCGAATATTAATAACAGTTAAATATATTATAAATATTAATATTAATAAATAATGTACATATGTATAATGTAGAAACATATCTTAAATTTACATCCAAACTTATTTCAGAATTACCATCTGGTTGGGAAAGGTGTATATTAGACGACGGTAAAGTTCTGTTTGTTGATCATACCAATCACACCACAACCTACACCGATCCACGTTTGGCATTTGCCACAGAATATAGAGAAATGTCACAACCAGTACGACAGAGATTTGATGCAAGTAGCACCGCCTTGGCTGTACTTCATGGTCGAGATTTGCGCTCAAAAATCGCCCTTATTACAGGAGCTAATACAGGCATCGGTAAGTGAAAGGTGATTATTAATATACAATGTTTATCACATAAGAAACATATTTAATTCATTGGTTAAAATCTTTCTGCAGGTTTTGAAACAGCTAGATCGTTAGCTTTACACGGTTGTAATGTAATATTAGCTTGTAGAAACTTGGAAAAAGGAAATGAGGCTGTAAAACGTATTCAGCAAGAAAAGGAGACCGCAAATTGTTCAGTTTTGAAATTAGATTTGACGTCGTTGGACAGCGTACGAGAGGCTGCTAACGAGTTTAAGCAGAAGTTTCAGTAATATCACGCTTTATATGTTTTACATAATTAGAAGCAGTTGCATATAACTATAGAGATGTTTCTTTCTTAAATTTTATGTAAAAAAATTTTTCTCAGAGCTCTTCATATTCTCATATTGAATGCTGGCGTGTTCGGAATACCTTATCAGCTTACAAAGGATGATTATGAAACGACATTTCAAGTCAATCATTTGGCACAGTTTTATTTGACGATGTTACTGGAGCATGTTATACACAATTCTAGTAATCCTAGAATTGTAATAGTTTCCAGTGAATCGCATCGGTATTTTATCATTAGATTTAAACAATAATTAAATACGAATTAGCATAATCTCTGTAACCAAATGTTTTATACAATGTAGATTTTCAACTATTTCAACTCCAGAAGATCTTCATCAATCAGTCTTATCTCCACCGCCATACAGATACTGGGCAATGGGAGCATATAACAACTCAAAGCTTTGTAATATTTTATTTGCGCAAGAACTAGCACGGCAGTGGCCAAATGTGAGCGTATTTGCTTGTCATCCTGGTAATCTAGTGTCTTCGTCCATACCTCGTTACTGGTGGCTATATCGATTGCTATTCGCCTTAGTACGGCCGTTCACAAAATCACTGGTACAAATTAAATTCTCTTACAAAATATTATTAATGGTATAAAGTTTTAAAACATTAAAAAATATTAAACTTCATAAAAGGACATAAAGCGAAGTTAATTGAGTTAGATTTATCTTGTAGCACAAATATATTTGAGTTTATACAAAAATAGTATTGAAGACAAATCTATACTTTTCTTTTTTTGAATTCTTGAATTAATTACATGAAATGTGTCGCAGCAACAAGCAGCAAGCACACAAGTATTCTGCGCTACAGCGACAGAGCTGGAAGGTATAACAGGTAGTTATTTCAACAATTGTTGTCGTTGCCAGCCATCAAATCCTGCATTGGATTCCAATCTTGCTGCACAATTATGGATTATCAGTCAGGAAATGATATTAGATGCTTCAAAAAGACATAAGGACAGTTGTGAAGAAAAAGAAACAAATTAAAATTTACTATCCCATCTACAGCACAGACAAAATATATAAGATAAAAATATTAATGATATAAAAATATAATATATATACATAGACAAATATGCATGTATCTTTTTTTGTACTATATGTATGTACAATGTATTATATATTAATTTATAAAAGGGTTTTATGAAGTGTTTTATAAATGGTTTTTAGTTCTTTATATGAATAAATGTTATAAGATTATATATTAAATTCTTTTCTTATGATATTACATGATAATGCTAATAATAACTTCTTGTGAAATTGATCTAAGAAATCTCCTTTTAAGCTAAAAACAAAGATTCCAAGAAATGATTAATTCTCTTAATGTTGTTCTACATAAGATAATTGACCCTCACAATTATATTAAATTATTGTTAACTTAAGACTATATGATTGAGGAAACGCAATAATAAATAATAATAACACTGTGAGAGATATGATTGCAAATCGTAATTTATTGCAAATTGTGGAATTCTGCTCTGACAGGAATGTTTCTAAATGCAAAACTTGGTTCTTGTTCTGATAATGTAATCTTCAAAAGACACGTAGGCTGGACTGCTTGTCATCTGCAATCATCTGTAATCGACGTTATCACAAACCATCATGCGTGGAACGCCTGGTCACAAGAAATATATGGATGTTTAGGTACCCGACAATTTTTCGATCTCGATAACAAGTCCATATTCCAGCATTATCGAAGCCTTCTCGCTTCACGTTCGGACTCCAATAGTGTTAGCAAATCGCCTTCCCGAACTGGTCCCTTTACATTCCTGATGATCTGCCGATTTTGCTCGCCCAAGAATTCTACCTTAACCTGGGTGCACTGTCCTTGCGAGCCAGTACGGCCCAGGACTTTAATTACACGCGCCAACACAACTGGTTTATCCATAGTTTTTTCCTCACGTGGCGTACAATGTAAAAAGTCCTCGTGTACTCAGATGTGTTCGGGTACCTTGACTTGTGTGAAGTGAAAGAGAAACCAGTATCCAGTAGCTGCGTTTAGCAGAACCAGAGAGAAGCCTGCTCTCATGCTTCTCTCTGGCGCCGCTTATCGTCTGCAGTGGATTGGCTTCTGCTCGGAGAAATCCTTTGGCAGTCGATATAACAGATTTCGTCAAAACCTCTTAAACTGTATTTCTAACCTAAAAAAAATTGCAGAGAGCAGAGAGTTGCAAACTTGAAGTAGGGTAGGATCGACCTGTCAAAGTGTCGAATCTTAAATTTTTTTATGTAGTGACTTTGAACAAATAGAGGAGAATGAATTTAACGGATTATCACAAAGTACTGTCCACGTTAATATCCAACGATGACAGTAAGATATTCTCTCAACTAGTAACACATTAGATAAATATTATTAAACAATGCTTACTTTATTCGACAATTCTGTTACATATACATATGACAATCATCTTAAATATTCTATACTGTCTTTATTTAGATCACACTCAAACTTTTGACGATAAGTTGAAGCAAATATTGCAGAAGGTAACGCCACTTTTATCAAATGAAGTAGAGGAATCTGTTGAAAATTTCCGTATTAGGTAAAGTTTTCATTCATATGTGATTATACCATATTAATAAAACTCTATACAAAGTTACAAGTACATAATAAAAATATTATTTTATAGTTTATTTATGTTTCTTGTTTACAGAGATCAATATCTACAAATAATAACTCATGTAATTCGAAACATCAAAGAAAAGAGTACAGAATTAGATAGTGAGGCAGTATTTAGTGTGAAACAATATCATTCTATAAAAGTTGCAATAGAATTAATAGTATCAATTGGAATTATACCTTATTTACTTCCTGGAGTTGGCATAGGTATGGCCAAGTTGTGTCCTAAAGCTTTAAAAATTTCTCAAGAAGATAACTTGGGTTGTTTAGAGGTAAAATTATTTCTATATATTTTCTCAATCTTCATGTTGTAAACTAGATATTATAGAAAAAATATATATAATTATTGTTCTACTTATATTTCAGAAATATGAACGATTGTGTTTTTCAACAAATTCACTCTTTGATTTTTTTTACGATGTAAATTTACGACCAGCTGTACTTTCTCAAATCGGTCCTTTGGTGGCTGCTCTATTACAATTGTCTCATGCTCCTTTGACTAAACCATCAAATGAGATAGCCCCTACTAATATAGATAAGCAGGGCTTTCGTATGACAACAGAAGAATATCAAAGGCTGCAAAATCGTCAGAAAGAATTTTACACTAAATTTATTTCATTGATAAACATCTGTCCACAGTATGTATGTTTTCGTGAATTAATGATAATTCTTGGAATACAAAACACACCAAAGTGGTTGCGTAGAGAAACTCAACATTATTTAATACAAATGCTTGTGCAATCCAATGGTGTGTTATCATTAATTGCAGCAATTTGTGAAGATGGTTTAGATTTTGGTGTAGACTGGAAAAAACTTGATACAATTTCTAAATTGATAGCAGCCCCGCATGGAAACAATGCCGACGAATATTATAAAGCTGTATGTCCGCAGGTATTGTGTGCCATTATATTATACATATAATATACACACACAAAAAGTAATAAAATTATATAAAATATGAAAATAAATCTGTAATATAGTTTAATATATCTTATAATGTTCGTCTTCTTTATTTTCAGATCATAAGTTTGCTCTCTTCGAATAAGATAAAACATGGTTCGACAATAGCAAACTCTTGTATCAAAGCTCTGTATGATTACAATCCGGATACTTGTCAAAAGCATATAATAGAAGTTATTTGTGCTCCTTTAACTGTAAACCAATCACGTAGTATAAAATCTGAAAAAGAAGTAGAACAATGTATAGACAGTTTAGCAAAATGTTTTCTAACAGAAGACTCCAATCGTCTGCATTGCAAAGTCATTTTACATATTGCCACACCGTTGTTCTGCTTATACAATAAAGTCCGAGAAAGCGCTTGCATATTAAAAACAAATTTACGACGATTGTTGTTAAAATTTCTCGAAAATGAAACAACACGAGAAATGCTTTATTCAGCTTTTCTGGGGCACAATACATCCGGTGAATTCGGCAATTATGTGACATCACAGTTTGGCTCGAGCGGTGGTCTCGAGATTATTGGACCGGAAGAAAATTTAGATTACGAAGAATTAGCTGATACCGTGTTCGATCTCGTATCGATTGCTAAAAATTTATCACCCAGTTTGTTTTGTTACATGTTGAAATTTTTGTCAAATGTGAATAAATTGAGCTCCGATACAGGACGACAAAAAGTGTTAGAAACAGAAGACGATAAAATAAAAAACATCACGATGCAATTAACGGCCTGCAAGCTTCTGTCGCAACTAGCCAGTACAAGCACTGTTCAAGACGCTCAAGTTGCAGATCCTAAGCCGCTGTTGTCATTCATCAAATCTTTATTTGATACGTGGATGAAGAACTGTTCAAATAAAACAGAAGAAAACGAATGTGAAATATTATACATCAGTTTAATGCTGGTAAAAATGATTCTGGTCGAAAGAAGAACGGCGCTCAAAATCGATCATTTCAAAGATTTCAGCACGTTTTTGAAAGATCATCGCAAGAACACGAATATACCGACGCAGCTTAAATCACTGATCGATGAAGTTATAGCCTGCATTGTGAGGCACGATACAAATGAAGAACCCCGAGTTAGTTCCGAAAAGAAACATTATGAGGATTTGTCGATAAGTCCGTCGACATCGAACAAGTTTGACGAAGCTATGAAAGATCTCGCGGACCCGTTGCTTCCTGTTCGGGCGCACGGTCTGATAACGCTCACAAAACTGATTGAGACTAAAGATCCATGTGCTTACGCGCGTAAAGCAATAGTTTTGCGTTTGTTTCAGGTTGGTAATACTCAAGTTGTTCGCTAACGTGCGCGCTCTTTGCAATTTTCATCTTATTTATCCGATTAATTGCAGGAGAATTTGAAGGACGAGGATTCATTCGTGTATCTGGCGTCCATCAACGGATTGTGCGCACTAGCAACCGCATTTCCTAAAGAAGTCATAGAGACATTGATGCACGAATACGTTAACATGCCAAATCGTGTTGCGGGAGCAGAAATAACAGTCGAGACCAGGATAAAAATTGGTGAAATATTGGTTAAAACAACAAGAGCTTTAGGTACGTAAAAATCCTTCTTTTTTTATTATTCTCCTATTATGTACAGATAAAAATTTTTTATAAATTCTGATTTACAGGAAAACAACGAATAATAATTAATACTAAAATGTGCTCATTCAACATACGTGCCTAAAACTAGCGGTTTATAAATTGCTTAAGCAAAAATCAACAATAATCTTTTTTTTTTTTTTAGGTGAGATGAGCGTGGTTCACAAAAACGAGTTGGTTAATGGCTTTCTATGCGCGATTCGCGACGCGGATCCATTGGTACGAGCCTCCAGTCTTTCTTGCTTAGGAGAGCTCTGCAAGATATTGAGCTTCCGATTGGGAAACATTCTCGTCGAGGTACGTATATACAACACTCGTAGGAAAATAAAGTCTCTTTTTTTTTTAACTTAATCGATTTATAATATTTTCAGATTCTTTACGTTATCGCGTGTGTGGTAAGACACGACAAAGCGCCCGAATGTCGACGTGCCGCCGTACTAATTGCCACACTTTTATTTCGCGGTCTCGGTCGAGACACTTTGAGCACTCTCAGTAGCGATTTGTGTGACTTGTATCGTGGAGTGAAACACCTGCGCGACAACGATGACGATCCTGTACTACGGCTTCACGCTCAGCTGGCCCTAGACGAGATCGATCACATTGTGCGGGATCACTTTCTTGCACCTCCCAAACTCGAGAAGAAGATATCCTTAAATTTCGTTACGTGAAGCAATGAAGATGTACACTTCTATTTTCTTGTACAATACTTTTTTAAATTAAGTTACTTAAAGAGTAAGGTATTTAATTATTAATAATTAATAAAGGTGATATTTAATTATTAATAAATAATAGTGGTATTTAATTATTAATAAATACGTCCTATAAAAAATAATCTGTGTTTACGCCATGCAGCGCGACGAGCAACGAAATCTGCATTATTGAAAAACGTCGCATGTTATAATATATGTACACACGATTCCGTTCTTCCGTTTCTTCCGTTCGAGGAATTATCGGAAAATTAAAATCTGTCCGATATGTCTCGGTGCAATATCATAGATGATCGTTCGAGAACTTACAGTTTACGAAAGAAGTAGCTGCGATAAACTCAGCAGGGCGTGCTGCAATTATGTCTATAAAAATTACGCCGGATAGCGAATTCCAAATCGGATTTTATAGGAATGTCGTGTCTTCGGAAAAGAATCCGGCCAAACAGATATCGTCTCGTTTGAGGCACGCGTATAACCGTTGTGGCTGTGGCGTAGAGGCCGGTGACGGCCGCGGTATTATTGCACGTAGAATAAATTCCTTACAGGATGGCTCGGGAAACATTTTCTGTCGGCCATCTCCCGCGGCGTCTGTCGCGTCGTTGCTGTTGCTGACAGACGTCATCATGTTAGCAGCCTGAAGAGCAAAATCGAAATATTTTACATTTGGACCATGAATTTTTTTATCATACGATAAAATAATAGTACCGCTTACCTTTTGAGCATCGTGAAACATCGTTATTATTCGAGCACCGATATCACTCCTGGAACCGCCGGGCACGCTCACTTCTTTCCCACGCATCAGCTGAATTAAGAAAGATGTAAACTCTTTGGAATCGTTGTTTCCGCCGAGTTTGTGTTGTAGCGAATTCACCTGTGCGACCAACGCTTCCACGCTTTCAAGGTCGCGCGTGATATCCTGGAAAAATTAATTTGAAACCTAGAGTTTAGAGAATTTTATTTGCAAAACTTTCTTTTTAATTATTCTTATTTTTTTATATGAAATTTATCTGTTATATAATATATTCAAATGCAAAAATATATAATGAAAACTTGAATCATTAATAATTACAAATGAGAGAGACGTACTTCGTACAATTGCAACTTCTGATGAATAGGCTTTGTTGCAATTTGCAACTTGTTGAGTATGCTTTGCGCTACGTCGGACAAGTTCGGTAGAGCCTCCTGTTTCTGCAGGCTTAGGGTATAAAGCGCAGCGTGTGTCAGACTCGGTAGTAGAAGCTGTGCGATTTGGCCTACTCGTTGCGAACACAAATAATGCAGAACTTTCTCAGCTTCTCTCGTGTCGTCGAACAGTCGTTTCTGTCGATGCGCTGGAACCGGCTGAGCGGACGCCCACGTCGTTGACCATGGATTATCGGGAATCATCATACGCGCCGACAAGTGGCCTTTAAAAATAAAATATTTAAAAACATCACACATGCAATTGTATTCCCGGAAATGTTGTCCCGATGAAAACAGCGCTAACCTGCTCCTTGTCCCCACTCGTCAACGCCTTCTTCGTCGATCCAATCTCTCGGGGAGTACCATCGAATAAAGTCCTCCAGCACTGCGCCCGGATTCGCTGCCTGCGTTACATTATCATAAGAGGTATAGACACATCTCGCAAAAAATTGATTTAGATCAATATATATATTACACGCACTTTGAAAGATTCCATATCGGATAACAAGGACGCGCTCATCATTCGCGCTCGCATCTCGGAGGCGTATTTATCGGTGCCAAGCTGCATCATCACCTGCGCGTCCTCCTCCAGCTGATCCTCCGTTTTCGGTACGGGATCCTGCGTGATTGGTAGATAAAGAGGATCTCCGGTTTGAATCAGCCTACGCATCGTCAATTTCCAACCCGTTTATTAGTCACCAATCACGCATACTTTTTCAAACTTGTTTCGCCGACAGAGTAATGCACACGGTTTTAAAATAAAATATTTTAAGAGATATTAAAGTATTATCTTAAGAAATATTTAATTTTATTTACCGAGAAGCCTTCTCTGAAATGCTTTCAATTATTAAATATAATTTAAATGAAGTTTTTTTTACTGACAATAAGAGTTAATACGTGAAAAAATGCAATCTAGACAGAGAGAGAAAATCCAATTTTAAACATCAAGAAAATGAGTTTCTCTGAGACAACATCGTAAACATTAGGGTTTTATGTGTCATCGCGAATCGGCCAATTTGCGGCCGTCACAGAACGCCAACCTGAGTGAAGGGTGTTTGGCCAATCGTCCCGCGGGCTTATTCCACAGCAGGTGCTTCGCCTTCAATTGCGTCCTCGTTGACGAAATCTCATCGTTGTCTAATTCCTCGCTTCTGCACTCAAAGAATTCCTCTTCCTCCGATTCTTCAGACAGCAAATCAAGCAAAAACAAATCAAATCTCTTCGTTTGCTGTTATTCACACGCCGCGCGTCAAGCACACAATCAGAGAACATGTGAATCTTACCTGTCTCCTCCACGTCGTCGACTTCCATACTTTGAGATCTATGCGCGTTCTCCTCTCGCGTCTTTTTCCTCGCGATACAACAGTTCATCATCTGCACGCAGGAAACGCAAGAACAAACGCCCCAATGGGATTTGTGTAACAGATGTTGTAAGTTACATAAAGCGTTACATAAAATATTTGGTAATTCACGTACCTGTAACTTTTGATGCAGCAAGCACGTGCGAACGGAATCTGGGAAACCAGGTCCGATTCTGGAACGAAAGATAAAGACAAAAGATTATATTGTATCACATATAGTATATATACGGTTCGCGCCGTCTCTATCTTCACAAAAAACAGAAATAATTAAGGCAAATAATGAAAGCACTGTAATAAAAGTTGACAGGTTCACGATCCTTCTCGTTCGCACGGGAAGCCGCTCTGTCACTCCTAAATTTTTCTCTTTTGTGTCCTTCATTGTTTGCTGTATTATTTGTTCCAAGCCGACCGAAATAATTTATGATCTTAGACGTAACAGGGAGAGATTCCTGAATTCATTTCCCATGTCACTAGTCCGAAAATCTCTGAGTTCAAATTACATACTACTACCGTACATATGAAAACACTACTACTGTATATGTGAAAACAATCTGTAAAGTATATACTTGACGTATAAGTGGACGTTGAAATTAACAGGTAAGTTTCACGGCGCCGGTCATCGATTTAGCGTAATCACTTGCCTCCCGCATATAATCTCAATATTTTTACATTCACACGCATAACGGTATTGCGCGGTGGTCGCGCAGTCAATTAGTTATGACGCACAGTCGTATTTCTCCTACTGCTGACGGTGAACATGGAAAACAAATTTTAATTTTTGTAATTTCTCAGAAATAATTAATTATGTAATTATATACTCTTCTTTCGGTTTCTCTCAAAGTTATCTTTTTTTCTTAGTATAATTGTATTAAATATGTATTTTTGCATCAGATATGTACAAGTTACATAATAAATATTGCTTGTTTAGATACAAGAACTGTTTTCGTATATGACTAGATATATAAGAAATATATATACTGTGTCATTTTATATAAAGAGAGACATATATATATCACACGAAATTTTCTTTTCACAAACTCTCTTCGACAAAGACAACTATACGAAATGATTTGAACAGTGTTAAAAGATATTCCGGAGATGACGAGGCAGAACCATCAAGGGTCAACTCCGCCCTCAACACAAATTTTCCCTCCGGTGGTGAGTCTAATCGAGTATATTCTATCCAGCCTATGACGAAGCTTGCCGTCGAAGGCTTACTTCGCCCTACCACGTTGCTGGCACGAGACAGGATTTCTACGGGGGCCGGACGCGGCCGCGCTTGGTTCTTGCAGTCGACTTGAAGACCGCGATGCGGCGGCTGAGCTAACGGTGAAGAAAAACCGAGCAATCCTCCACGTCCGCGCTCGCGACTCGCATCGATAGTTCGTCGTGAAGTGCAGAATTCTTTTCGAAAAATTTTTCTCTCTATTTTTTCTTTTTTTGTTTTAATGTGAGATATGATCGGCTCGTAACGCACGCGATTTTTCGGTCGTATTCCGTGGATTCCGGATTTACACCTGCGACACCTCTGTCCTCCTGTCGAAGGATCGAAGAAAACGCGGTGTATTTACATGCGTAAAGCGACCAGGTGCATTCCCAGAGAGGTGCGGCCAAACACCATGGCTCTGACTGCTCGTTCGTAGAAGATGACACAAGTAACTATGAGTGAGTAATGAATATATTCTCTTTGAAAAAAATCAAAATTATATCTTGTGGGAAACATCTCGCAGAATAATCTCAGAGAATAATTTTATTTTACGCTTGCGCGCAATGAGAGAGAAGGAGAAAGATGTCTCTTCTCCAACTAATTTGTATTCCAAATTTTCCTGACTCACAAAAGTAACGTGTAACGGTACTATTAGTTGACTCACAGAGAATTATTAAACCTCGAAACCGGTAAACTTGTATCTAAAACCTAAAACAAAACCCAACACAAATCCAAAGAGTAAATTCTTCAGTAAAATTAAATGAAATAAATAAACACGGAAATATAAATTCAGATCATATTAAATTTTGTTTATAAAATGCGCGCATTTTTTTTATTTAAAAAAGAAAAATTATTGCGTGTATCTTAAATTATATTTCATGTTGTAAATAAGTTTATATATATATAACATATAATATATTAGTAATATTTAAATAATATACTATATATAGTTATAATAACTATAATATATATTATATAAATAATGAACATATTGCATTCTTTAAATAACTAATCAAAAATATTGAAATCGATCTACTTTCGATCGATTTATACCTTTATTTGCCTCTCAGCTACAAAAATATTCGTTTATCCGGCTAACTTTTTCACGAGCGCCAGCGTTATACTACTCTTCATGGAACTTGTAGCCACGTCGCGTGGCGGTGGACGCTTCGAAGGGTTAATGCACCTACGCGCGCATCTTACGGCTATCGTCTTCAACGTATACCGTCCGACCTTGAACCGCGCTATAGATACACGATGAACACGCTGGTAATAATCCTCCCGTATTCAGACAAAATACCAAGTAGTTTACGCTCGCTGCATTTAAATTCGTTATAAAGACAAAACTGAAAATCGAGAGAGATTAGATTTAAAATATACAATAATGTTCGCTGAATAAAACATAAGATACATGAATGTTCTGAAACGACGAAAGCGAAGAGAGAGCTTTGAAGGATTATTATATTGTTATACCAATCACGCTATTTAGCCGATACATTCTCGTACATACTTTGCGTCGCGATAGATTGACAAGCGTAATTTACAGAGAATCTCGTGTCGGGATGTATTTTAACACCTTTTTCACAAATTCCGCGAAAGAAACATCTTCAAAGAATGTCTTCGCACACATTGAGAGAGAAATGACGAATAGAAATGCAGATTTATCGAGAATCGGCGACGCGCTATCACAGCACTTTACACAAACAGACAAGATAATCTCGATGAAGACGTCTTCTTCGCGATTCGCATTTTCATTTCCGCTCGATCGATCGACCAAGTGGTCGGGAACGATATCGCGCAATTTCGAACTCGATATTAAGGAAAAAAACAATTGAAGAGAGAGTGTGAAATTTATTATTCTCCCGCGATATAAAAATACGAGGACGAGAGAGAAAAACGACAACGCGGAAAGAAAAAATCGGATAGGATTTCTCGCGAATTGTCTCTTCCTGAATTTAAATTAAATTATTAATCTTGTTTTGCGCCGTTCTGCGTGAGTAGCAACATTATGTAAACGTTGCGTAAGTAGATCGGGAAATATTTTTCGTGAGTATAAGCTGCGAGAGAATATTGCATATTGGGAGAGAAATACATTCAGTCTTTTAACAACAGCACCGGCTGGGATAATCGGAACTCAGGACAATACACAGTTGAAAAAGTAATGTAAAGTGTAACCAAGTTATATTCCGAGCAAACACGCGAAATAAACACTTCCGTACAATATCTGCATATATTTTCCACCTTTTTTTTTTTGAATAATTTACGGAAATGGCAACGAATAGCGTTACTGAAGCGTCTCAACACTTTCATTTTACGTTTTATCGGACGAACGCTTGAAGTTTTCGCGAAAGCTCAACCCGGTTCAACGGCACCGCGGCGAGCCGGCTTTTGGGATCGCACGCGAGCGCAAAGCAGCCACGTCACGGTCGGTCTGACGAGAAAAATCAGGGCGTATGGTAATGGCGTCCTGTCTGGCAACCATTACGGAGAAATTGCCGAGGTTTACCCGCGAACTGGCCGGCGAGCATGGCGATGGTGGTCCGTTTGCCCGCGAGCCGTGACCATCGGACCATGATGCTCTCCTGCCTCGATTTCTGCCGTCAACCCTCTTCCTCCCATTACTTGCACTTCTACTCCCAACAACCGCCACTGTATCGGTCGCATTAATTGAAATGTTTGCATTATCAATGATGTAATGCATCGAGAATCATGTGTGTCAACTACACGGCGCCTAAAGAGCGCCTGAAGACGTGCGCAAACCGGAAAGAAAAAAATGATACAAACTATAATTTTCTCTATTTCACATAAGTAAATTGATGAGGCACGTTGATAGCGTTCTGACATTAAATCATCGGCAAAAAACGGTTGTTGTTATCACGAGGCAAATGTCAACTCGCGTCGTCGCTTCTTAACGAGCCGCGGCGCTTTTACGCCAATTGCAATTAATGAGCGCCATTGTTCGTGCTGAGTATTATTACACGGTTAAGGTGCGTGATTTTTTTTGTTTTTATATCAGATCGTGCCACTTCGATAATTCCGGTTGTCGCGTATTAGCGACAATTTAAAGCGGGCAAAGTACCCTGCAATTAGCATCAACGCGAGTATACAAAATCGACGACAATCGGATAACGCGTGAGAATCGCGTCAGTCTTGTGTGCGATTTTCGTGCTTGAAAATTTATTATTTCGCGCGCGTTTAAACTCGCGCGACAAAAAAATAAAATCGCAAAACGTGAGAAATACCGAGAAAGGTCATCGGTGAATCCTCGCAGATTATCATCACGACGCGGAGACCCTCTCGAAGGAGAAGAGTGTAACTCGATGTGACCTAACCCACATCCCAGAGGCCGAGGGAAACCGAGTTAACGTCGCAGCTCTCATTTCCGGAACCGCTTCTCGACTTCCGTCATGGGTGCCGTTGAGGTACCTGCCGTCCGATAACTCTTCCGGTCACGACTCGATCGATCGGTCGACCATTTCCTGCAACTTCTCTCGCTTGTACCTACATCTTCCTGAGCAAATATTCGATTTAGCGAATATAGACCGAAAATGAATGGAACATTTTTCGAAGTGCTAAAATATTAATTTTTTTTTAAATGCAAATTTTTATAAATCGACCACACGAATGTTAACATATGAAACGCGAGTCTCCAAACTGATCGAGGAAGCTGCAGTTTTAAAAGAGACATAACGTCGACGCGCGCGTTGGAGATTTGAACGCGTGGTAACGCACAAAACGTAAGTACGACGTGTCGCCACGCGTTCTGGTTCACAGTTTTACACGGACGGACGATTGTATCGCGACAGAGAATTTTGAAGGCGGTAATTAACTCGCAAGTCTTGAGGCTAGTTCGCGTTTCCTCGTTATTGTGCCCGACCGAGGGACCCGGCGGTATATTGTGTGACAGTTCTCACGGCACACACACAACATCTCAAGTAAAGCGTCGCGTACATAACGTAATTCGGCGGACGAATTCTTTTTTTTTTTTTTTCCACAAAACTGACGGGTGTGCGAGAAAGGCGCGTTTGTCTCTCTTTCTGGCGGGGTCAGTGGGGAAGCAGGCAGAATAGACCTCGTAGTCATTTTGCAAGCCGTCATTGTTGGTCGAAGAAAACGCGAGTTACGGCATTGTTTGCACATTGCTTGAAAAGCAGCGCGCTTTCTTTGATGTATAAGATGCGTATCAGAGAGAATTTTTCTCGGACGCAAAACATACTTGCGGAACAGTTTGCGAAAAAAATTGAAATTCGCAAGTACATCAAATAAATTTCGAGCGCCAAGATTAAATCTTGAAAAATTGCCAAACGTGTTTCGCGATTAAACACGCGATCAATTTTGACAGTGATCCGAGTCGGCAACTAGCGTACGCTATTAATATTCATTCGCGTGTCGATACCAGCAAGCCGTTCTTCTTAATTGCTAATCGTTATCTCGTCGATCAATCAGCTGTCCATCTTCGAGATTCGTTCTAGGCATCATTTAGGCACAATAGCTTCGTGTATGAATATCGTGCATTGTTGTGTCGCGAAATCGTCGAAGGAATGTCGAAATCCTTGAGATATTCTGAACGACGATACTCCAGACAGAGAGAGAAAGAGAGAGCAAGCCTCCAACACTGTTTGTCCTCCCATTCATATGTCACCGTTGTCTAGTGTCGAAGACGCATGTGTATTTGCGCGATTCGGCATTGCGAAAGGAAGTAACTACTCTTGAGAAAACGCAACGCACAAACATCATCATGATCATAGAGCCCCAGAGCATCTCTCCGTATTACGCAAGCCCCGTTGAGAAATAATAAATCAAGAATGACGTTTATGGCGTTACATATACGGTTCTGTACGTGTGCGTACAATCATATGGTGGCATTTATATTTTCATAAATATTAGATTGTAACAAGATTTATACGCGAGCGTTCTTTTATACATTTTGACGTTCTAATGTTTTTGATTCTTCTAATGTTATAATTTTTTTTTATATAATAATATATTTCCTAAAACACATTCTCTTTCTTTCCCAATTTTCTTTCTGTCGCAGTAGACAGAACACCGCAATCGAATCTTCGCCGTTCTAATTTGTTTGATCGAAGGTCGCGACGCGCGTCACCGGGAAAATATTCCGATTCGATGAAGCACGAAGGCGGCGAGAAAGCCGGCCAGAAGAGATTCTCTTCTTCTTCTTCTTCTCTCGGATGAGTGCGGATGATAGTAGAAAAACTTCGCGAGATCCGAGATAATCGCGTCGAAAAGGGAGCATTAGGATCGCGAGCCGAGGCCGGGACATTCTCGAGTGAAAAGCGAGCGTTGATCGAGCGCGGCCGGCCGTAACGCCGATCATCATCGGCGTATGATGATCGATGGATCGAGCCGAAACGATGTGTTCCGCCGAGCAGAACGAATCGTCATAATACATCCCATTGCGTCGTCTAGCTCCAAGTTGTTTTTAATGCGCAGCGCGCACTTTTTCCCGCGTAACGAAGCTCCCAATTGTTGCTCGAGCACACAGTAGCTGAAATAATCCATTCTTGCTCGCGCGATAATAAATCCTCGCATTATTTTTAATTTACTACTGCAAGCGGAATTAATTTAAAGTATTAATAGAGATTAGTAGAGATTAGTAGAGATTAGTATCTCTACGTTACATACATGTTGGATCTTTTAAATTCCATAATTTTATCATTTATAACTGCATATCTTTGTCATGATTATGATAATGAATACACATGCTGGTTATTAGGAGAAGTTTATTAATTGAGAGCCACTGCTGCGGATCGAGCCCTTTACCGTCGGCACGTCTTCGCTTTTTGCAAGAGAAACAACTGTCGGTAGAAAAATTCGTCTTCCTCCGAGCCGGAGGCCGTGAAACGTTAATCGCCATGGTCGACGTCAATTGGCCACGATTTCGAGAGCGGCTCGTTCTTTTTACGAGACACTCTCGAACGAGAAGTATATAATAACAACCGCGAGGGGCGATTCGCGTCCCCGCGCTCGCTGAATAAGATGCGCGTGCAACGGCGTCGTCTTATTTGCCGCTGTGTTGCGGAACGTCGGAGGAACGCGCGCCGAATCGAGGAGTCGCAGACTTAACTCGCAGGTTTAATCGTCAGGCGAGCGCGAATTACGCCGCGCCTAAAATACCGCGGATTTACGGAGGCAAAACTGGAACGCGCGGTTAATTTTCCATTTTCGCCCCGCGAGCCAGGACGCGCGCGCTCGTAAAAAATCGAACGGGTAACTTTCGCCGCGCGCGATTAGCGTAATTGAGGCGTTTGAGAATAAACAAAGGCACTTTGGGGCTCGCAACGAGCTCGACCGATTAGACTCCGATGAACGATCATAGCGCGGTGTGTCTCATTGACGAAGAACGGCACGCGTTAATAGTCGCGGTCGCGCGATTCGCTCGAGGGAGCTCCTTGTTGTTCGACAGTCCGTTGGCCGCATATGTGCGCGTCCTGCAAGAGAGATGGAACAGGTAACAGTACTTAGATAGTCGGTTGGCATACTGTGCCGACTGGTAGCGCGGACCGTTACAGGCATATGGAAAGTTCGGCGGGTCGTAAAACCGAACAGCCGCAACAGAATGCACACGCCACGTAAAAATCTGACGAGGAAGCACAAGAAAGGCCAAGGATATAAACGCGCGCGCGCGCGCGATCGGACCTCTCGAGCTGAATGCAACAACGTATAAAGCGTGGCGCACATCCAGAAGATGAATGGCACTCGCCAATTCTGGCCAATATGTCTGTAAAATCGCTTTGTATTTTTTTTTTTAATTTCTTACTATTATCCTCGAGCGTTTTATTTGCGAAAGCTCTCGTCTAGTTGCAAGTTAAGATATCTCTGTCGAATGTAGATAAATAGCGTATGGGAGCAGATTAAACACGGATGGATAGACAGATCTGCTTGTGCCGAGTGTCTTGCTCAATCCAAGGACGACTCACTCAAGAACGCCTGAAGTGTATTCTGCCTCGCGGGCAGGAGCGGGCAGGAATATAAACGTCGTCGCAGCTTTATATGTATATATACACGTTCAGGATCTTGTGCGCATTACGCACTTGGTAAAACTTTTGCGAAGAAAGGCGCAATTGAATATGGGCGTGAAATGCCATCAAGAATCCTATTCAGCCGACTCGCGGAATTTTTGCGTCGTTGATGAAGATGCGTCAACTCGCAAATGTCGAGCTGTTGTAAAAATCGCCGGGACTTATATGTCAACTCGCATTTTATACGATTATAATCTCGGGTTTTATGCTGTTCGGGTTGAATATTTCACAAACCGTAAAATCGATTGCTGTATCATTAAGCAACGGCACTGCCTCTCATTTCTCGAAGCCAATGCGCGCAGCCATCTCGGTGTGAAAGCCTTCGGTGTAAAACGACGCGCGATACTTGTCGCGAGAATACTCTATAACGACCGACGGGCGGAGAGACTTACAGGCGCGTCTTATCAGCGCGTATACGTCTTCGGACGAAGAATGCACTTTCCGCTTTCATCGCGAGATAAGACGCGAGATGCGAGAGAGAAACGGAGCCTTTGCTCCGGGATTGCAGAAATCTAAATTAGAGCAGATGTAAAGTAGGCGCACTTTCTCCGTGTTTGCTTAATTTGATGCGATTCCAACGCGAGATAACGCCTTTAACAACTAGACGGGATTCTTGAAAAATCCATTTCGCTTGTAACGCGCTGACGTTTCTTATATAAAGCAACTAAAAAAAACAAAAACGTCATTACTTTCGATATTATCGATACACGCACGAAGCGGACGGCTTTGCCGTAATAACTTCTGTGCCATTCGCGCAGGAAAGTGTCTAAAAATTTAGAATTGCTCGCTATTCCGAGAATGTGTCGAAATTCGTTGCACAGAGAAAGCAAGTGTGTGTGAGTGTGTTTTATCTGGGGAAAATATCGATGTATTAATCGCGTGGGAACTGATCGTTAGTCGCGAATGAAACATTGACACGATCGAGCGCTGGCCAGCCGTTGATTTTGCTACAATATATCGCAATATATTCTGATCCGTGTATCCCGTGTATAAATCTCGGCCGATAATAATATATCTGTCGTGAGAGAGAGAGAGAAAGAGAGGGAGAGAAGAAAAGGGCTAGAAAAGAGAGAGAAATAGAGAGCGAGAGAGAAGGAGACGGAAAGCCGAAAGAGAACGAAAGTGAAAGGATCGGATTCCTTGAGCGGGCAGGTAATATAGGTGTATGCGCCCGTTGCACGTGCGCGTTGCACGCGTTTGCACGCGCGTACGATCGGCCAACAGGTTGAGTTCTCGAACAGCTGCGAAAGCTCTTTCGTCCAATGACTAATCACGCTGTCACGCGAAGAGGAAGCATCGCCGTTTAGGGAAACCTGATCTGATTAGGAAACGCATCACTCGTCAAATTAATTATCGCGTGGAAGAAACAAGATTGAACACAGCGTCCCGTTTTCTCGAGACAATGTCGCGCGTTTTTATCTCTTTCAAAAAAATGTTCTCACCTAGTCGCGATCAATTCGCGCAGCAGACAAATATTTGTCTTATTGTATCAGTCGTGATCTGTCGCTAAATTAAAAAAAAAAAAAAAAACAAAAACAGGATGATAATCTTATAATTTTCTTAATTTTCATATTTAAAATCAACATTGTCGCTTGATTATTCAAAAGATTGTGCGTGATCACGAACGAGTTAGACGAGTAGTAGTGCTTGTATGAGATACGTACATAGATACCGACAATATCGGTCTTTATCACAGTCTAATAATTTTCCTGCCAATGTGCTCGCACGCGATGTATCGATCGCAATCGATATAGTTCGATCTTTCGAAGACGATAATTTCGACGTGTAATGCTTGCAACGTGATTGCACATGAAAACCTCGAGCGATTGCACATGAAAACTTACAGACTGAAATTAATGACACATTATTTATGTTGTTACTGCTCATTCAAAAGATTTTGTAATTTTCAATTTATCGACAAAAAAATTTATAACACATAAATTAAATTTTCGAGAGAACATGTGCGATTAATAAACATGCTTGCTAGTAAGATACATCTTCTGTAATCAATATCGTGACGATCGATAAGTGTTATAACCAATGAAAACAGCTCTTAACCGCACAATCATAACTGATGCATCGCACGCAAGGTCGGTGGCATCAGGAAGTGGAAGATGATCGTTTGGTCATACTCTAATAACGTCACCGATCGTCGTTGTGTGATGGAAGCAGTCTAATTGCGCTACATTACGAGTTAATTATTTCACCAGCTTAACCACGTAACTAAGTGATGTTCTCAACGAGATTACCTCCCTTGGTCGAGATTAACTCGAAAACATAGAATAGTTGCGCATTGTATAATCGCTCACGGTGTGTACGTAATTAAAATGTATTAAGTAAAAAAAAAAAAAACACACATCCATGTTCTACATAAGTATAATTGTGTCTTGTAATTAAATTTTCATAAGTGTACAACGTTTTAACAAATACTAGTCGACTATTTAATCTCCACACGTATATGTACAGCTAATCTGTAACTGGAATGAAATTCAGATCTGACCGGAAGTTTGTTCGGAATCGTTTCTCGATGATTCAAATGGACTTCTCGGGCGAATCGTTCGCGATAGCGAATAATGATCGGGCAACGAGCCCTGCACGTTATAGTTAACGATAATAAGGCGCGCTGCGCTAACTGGCAGCGTGCTCTCATTAGCAAGTGTTCCGAGATCCGGCGCGCCGTAACGACGCGGCCAGTTTAATTAATTCATTACTCGCGCCCCACGCATTCTGTTTTTTTTTTTTTTTTTTCTAATCAGTACGCAGAAAGACTCGAATTCATATATTGCGCTCTAAAAAGCTCTTCACGAGCGCAACACTTTTCCAATACCTTGCATCAAATACAAACGTGAATGCGAGATTTTTGTTTTTGAATTGTTCGATTGTTAATTTTGCGAATTAATTTTTTCTATTTTTTTCAAATCTTGTTTTTTTCCTGACACTTACAACTCGCCATTGTGGAAAGGAGCCTTGCATGATTGTTACATGAATATTACATCACTTTGACTATGAAATCCAAATGTACCTCTCGCGCTCCACGCTCATAAGAATAATGATATGTGTTTCACCTGACGCCGCTGATCGACGTCGGCATTTTCGCGCATTGTCTTGAATTCCGCTTGATATATTCCCAGGCTTTTCTCGCGGCGCAGGAAGGAAAAGAGAAAAGGCGCCATATCCGCGTCTATCGGAAAAGAGCACGAATTACATATTTGCGCGGAAACAATCAGATCGTGAGTGAAAGGTCCGCAATGTTCCTTTCGTCGGCCTCGAGCGCCGGGAATGCGCGTTATTGCCGGCCGTGTTCGACGATGTAGGTGACTCCCTCGTGGCTTCGTCACGAACCCTTTTTAATCCGGAAGTCTCGCGCGTTTCATCGAGATCTCGCGGCGAGCGCGAAAAATGTGAAAGGTGAGCCGTTTTCTCAGATTTTATGCGGCCTGGCAATAACAGTCGTGAGCGTTTATGCAGTCGGAAGTCGATGCCGCGGATCTCGGCGAGGAAAAATCTCGTGCGCTAATTGCGCGCGAGACCAAGTGTAAATTAAAACTGGGTTAAATAGTTCCGCGAACTTAGCCAAATGTTCCCGATGCGCGTCGCGTAAGGGAAACGATCGCGTAAGGCCAACGATCGGAATCTCTCAGGGAAAGCTGCTTTTGTAAGCGCGTCTTATTCACATGTGGGAAATATTACAGAAAAAATATACACATATATTCTTCACACTTGCGTCGTCCTTCATAAATATTCTTATGAACGACACTTGCGCTTGTCTGTTGCAATTTGTTATCGGCCTTGACACAACCGATTTCTCGATGCGAAATTATTTTCTGGAAACGAGGGTGTGACCGTACAACGTTCTCACTTCGAGTCGATCTCGTTGTCTCAAATAAACGTGCGAAAGAAATATTTGATGTCGCGCTTGCATTTTTTTTTTTATTGTGACATTTCTTTTCTAGACCGGGAACGAAATAAAAAGATGTGTCTCGCGCGCGTTTTTTTTTTTTTAAACGCTCAACCTACTTTGCTCTTGCACCTGTCCGCGTTCCTGGCCGCGGGCGAAGCCGCGATTACCGATGCACCGCTGCAATCACGTCGTGTGTGGTGCTCGATAAAATAAGTTCGCGGGAATTCACGCGAGATACGGGCGTGTTAACGCGCGAAAAACTCGAAAGTCCGACCGCGCGATGTTCCGAGGTGTTGAAACGGAAATGCGGCGCAACGCGCGTAATAGTCCAGCAGTCATTACCGTGCGTGCAAATGCATGTAATAAATGTGTGTACGTGGTGCATCGACCCGCGGAGGACTTGAAAATGCACGCTAGAAAAAACAAAAAAAAAAAAAAATGATTAAAAATTCACGATTTACAAAGTTTGAAAAACTTACGACTACTTCTTTTAATTCTATAGATGAAAAGAAACATATATTTCTCATAATTTACTTTTGTGTGTGCGGAATTATAGCTTACATAGGACAGAACAGCGTCAAAACTTTTCCTATAAAAGAAAATAAAGATAGAATAACAGACAATTGAATTGAAGGGGGAGCGGGGAAGATCGTTGGGCCAAGATAAGCGATTGCGATATACCTACGATAAGCATGGAAAATCGCGGCGCGTAAGAAAAGCCGGCGTGACCACTGCTCGAGAAGGAACGCCTCGTTGAACGAACCCGAGCCCATAGACCGAACCGTTACGAGTCAACGGCCTGAGCGTTATACGCGCGATACATGTCCTCGGTCCGATCTCGCTATCGATAGCCACGCACCTTACGGTGTCACAAATTCCTGCGGCATTTCTGGCTGCGAATGTGATGTCATTTGTTCAGATTAAAATTTACCGCTTACCTATAGTCAAAAAATCTAGCAAAAAGTTACTTGATTGTGAATCACAAATAGAAACCGAGAACAGATTCCGTACGGATGGATTTACAATGTAAATAATTAAGTAAAAAAAAAAAAATTAATTTTTTAATTTGAATAATTTCTTTTTTATACTATATTAAACTTAAACTTCTTTCGCTTTCTCGATCGAAACTTGTGTATCCGCTTGCCGTGTGTCGTAAGAAATTATCTTAAAGCAATTATTATTGCGTGAATATATATAGTTATTACAGCGACCTATCATTAAGAGACTAAACTGCTCGGTTTCTCTCGTGAAAGTCCGATTACGCGGAACATTTGTAGATCAAAATCTAACGTAACAGCGATAATGTTCGAGCGCTGACGT
Source organism: Pseudomyrmex cubaensis (assembly GCA_014825685.1). NCBI lineage: Eukaryota > Metazoa > Arthropoda > Insecta > Hymenoptera > Formicidae > Pseudomyrmex > Pseudomyrmex cubaensis. The sequence continues at coordinate 40,257 of QVOA01004384.1, read as the reverse complement.
GTATATTTATTTAACTCTTTAATTCTATATAACTGAAGAATTGTGTGTCCCTTATCTCTTTCGATTATGCAGTCGTACGAGAAGATCTCAAATAAAAAAAACTCTTCTGTTCTCTTATGTAAATTTCAATCCGGAAAGATTTATAGCTCACTCAAGATAACAAAATGCTCGTTCAAATGTTCCTCCAATGTAAATTATCGCGACGATGATTTCTCTTCTTGATTGTCTTTTCGATCGCGGCTCAACGAACAATCGGACTCGCATTTGGCAAGTTTGCCGCATAATCTCGTGAATAGTTCGTATATGGGGAGAAATGGATCAGTCCTTTCGTCATTATCGTAACGACTGACCATATACGGCGTAAAGAAGTTGCGAGGAAAACGCGGCGCACGCGTTTGTAATTAAATCAAAAAAAAAAAAAAAAAAAAACAATGTTACGCGAGATGTTTGTAGTGGGAGGAGGATTTTCCTTCGCCGCGAATTTTCACCGACAATGCGGAGTTAATAGAACGTTACGCGTAAAAAACACGCGGAATCGCATGCTCCGTTTCTTCGACAGACGCGAGAAACGACACGAGAGTAGAATTATTGCTCGGTAAGTTAAATGCTCGGCGAAAATGGCCGGATGGCATTTCGCGTTTGTGAAATGGCCTGTCCCAAGGCCCCTCGCGAAGGGAGGCGCGAAAGGCATTATAATGAAAAGCGACATAATTGTGCGAGAGAATGCAGCATACATAGGCCGGCGCGTTGCGACACGTTTCGAAATCACACGTGTACCCACGTACGCCCAAAAGAATTGGCACTTTCTCTGAGAAGATATGTTCCCTTAACGTCCAACGATGTTACAACACTGAAATAACATCCGTGCTATTCGAAAAGTCTGATTCGTAAAACTGATAGTATCTTCATAACTCTCTGAATAAAAGAGATTGTTTTCTAAGTGTTATCGTCTTCCACTTTTCCTTTCTTATTCGTAAATTTGCGCTCTGATTTCTTTTTCTCTAGACGTAATTCTGAAGGAGCTGCTGCTGCTGCTGGCAGGCACATTTGTCGTCGCGGCGACGACGTCCGTCTGTCCATGGGCGCAGCACGTGGTCGACCTCGAGAGTTCGTGTATCTGCGACTACAATCTGGCCGGTGATCTCTCGGTGCAATGCGACATCGTCGAGTACGAGCAGCTGCTGTCGGCGATGCGACGTTTCGCCACCAAGACGCAGATTGATCTCTTCTACATCAATAATAGTACAATCGGCAGTTTAAGAAACAACTCGCTCGCCGCCCTGAGAATTGTCAACATGCAGCTGTCCGGTTGTCGCATCAAGAGCATCGAACCGGAAGCCTTCAGAGGTCAGGAGAACCATCTGAAGAGTCTGAATCTTAAGGATAACGAGCTTACGGAAATTCCCAGCGCCACTCTGAAAACTCTGAAGAATCTCACCGTGCTCGATCTCTCGATGAACAAGATCACCAAAGTCAACGACAACGCCTTCGCCGGCACCAAGCTGATCACCCTAAAACTCTCCGACAACGAGATTACTCTCGCCCCGGGATCTTTTCGCGGTCTCGAGAGAACCCTGAAGAATCTCAATCTCAAAGGTACGCGGCAGAAGAAGGTGCCGGAAGCGCTTAGAGGTCTGAGAACCTTAGCTTTTCTCGATCTCTCGCAAAATAGCATTCGCGAGCTCCCCGGCACTTCCGGTACTAAGGCTTTCGAAGGTCTCGAGTCTCTCACGGGACTGAATCTCGAGAGAAATTTGATCCAGAATATCGGTCCGGATGCGTTTTATGGCATCAGGAACACACTGAGCTCCCTGAGCCTGCTGAACAATCTTATTCCGGATTTTCCCACAACGGCTATCAACAGCATTCACGATCTTCGTGTAAGTATACTTAACATTCTCACATTTAAGAACAATCTAGCTCGCCAATTTTATAAAAGCGAATGGCTAAGAAAATTATAAACTGTTAATCGAATAATTTAGTATCTATTCTTTTCCCACATTTTTTGCATGGATTTTAAACGCGCGCGCGCGAGAAACAGTTTTTTTCTACAATTACCTTACGTCACATCGACAAACTTACGTAATTTTTTTTTTTTCGTAAATCAATTAAGGTATGTTTTTTTATGAAACTATCCAGGTGTTGGACATCGGATTCAATCTGATCACCGAACTACCGATCAACGCCTTTCAAGGAAACCCGACGATCACGTTGCTCGCGATCGACGGTAACCCGTTGTCCACGGTACCGGAAGAGACGCTCGCCCGACTAAACGGTACCCTACGCGGCTTGAGTCTGGGCGGACGATTCCTCGTCTGCGACTGCCGATTACGCTGGATCGTGGAGTGGATAAGAACCCGAGATCTGCAGGTCACCAGTCGCGAGCGCAAGCCGCAATTTTGCGGAAGCCCGCAGCGGTTGCAGGACAAGAGTTTCTACAACATCGATCCCGACGGTAAAATCTTTTGTACAGAATAAGATTGATTGAGATTTCAGGAACTAAATTTTTTAATTCAAAAAATATTCGAGCGTATTAATTTATAAAAACTTAATTAGTTTTGATTAAATTTTAATTAGTTTTAATTCTCACATACTCAAACGCATCTTAATTTCTTTAAAGAGATCGTGTAAGAATTTAATGTGTCTTCAAGTACTCACAATTCAATAATAAAATACTAACACACATTCGAGATGTTTCTAAAATCCACATTTCTCGCAGATATGAGCTGCGAGCGCGTGCCGGAAATCGTCGGAATCGGAACGGTAGAGAGTGTGGACACCAGAGAACCGACCGAAACGATTGCTGGAAATGTCGGCAGCCATCTTCCGACTGCTCGATCCACGATCTCCACGACCGAATTAATCACCACCACATCGTTATTGACGACAACGGTGACGGTACCGTCGACGACCGAACAAAGAAGAACGATACCGCCGGCGCCGCCCTCGATCTTCGTCCCTACGACTCGACCTACTGTCGCGCGCACCGGAAATGTCGTGGTGGTGAGAACCACTCCGTTGCCGTCGAAACAACCGCAGGAATTCATGCAGCAGCACCAACCGAGACCGCCACTGGTACTGGGATCACCGCACCATAAATCGAAATCGAACGAGAAAGATATTGTGGTGAAAGATGTTATCAGACAAGACAACGCGGTTATCATATATTGGGACACCGAGGCGGCAAATATTCTCGGCTTCAGGGTGATCTATCGACTGTTCGGAGACAATAGTTTCAAGCAAGCACCGCCGCTGGAGGCCAGCGAACGAGAATTCAAAATTAAAAACGTGCCTCTGCAGGTAAAACACATTTTTTTATCACACTTTCGATTTAAATTAAACTTTGCTAACATTTTTAATTCAAGTGTGTTGGTTTCTATAATCTCAGTTTCTCCAATCAATTTCCTTTATCAATAAATGGTGTTCGCAGGAATGTCTTGTAGTTTGCGTAGTCTCGCTAGAGGAGACCAACATCACGCCGGCAAATGTGCCGTACAGTCAGTGTCGCGAAGTCAGAACGGAGAATTCGCCCACCTCGAACATGGACAAGATCACGATCGCCGCGAGCGCGGCAATTTGCGCTACGATCGTCGTCGCGGTGATCATCTTCGTGGTAGCGAACCGACGCCGTGCCCGCAAGCTGCACACTCTGCACAGCATCGATCAGACGAAGATGGGCGGCCCGATCACCGGCTTGCCGGTCAACTGTTGCTCGAACGTCGGCCCGACGCCCAGTCCCGGTGGGCCCTTATCGTCGATGGCTACTTTGAGCGCTTACAATACTCAGAAAGAGTGGGACCAAGTGTCAGCTTACAGCAACAGGAGTATACCGCGACCAAGAATCTTTCCCATCGATCGGCAAGGTATTGTCTTTCTACTGTTTATAAATACTTTTCTGTCTATAGAAAAAACTTGAAACTTGAGATAATTTAAAGTGATTTGTAGACAATATTTCAGATAATTTTTTAAAACTTCTTAAATAAAATTTGAAACGTCCCAAGAGTGCATTTATCTGCTGGTTCTTACTTTACAGATTCTGTCTATAAATTTATGTTATAGTTTGACATTTTGTTGACATTTCTGAAACATATAAAAAAACAGATAGAACAAATATCTACGAGCGATAGATCGCTACTTCTTGTTGAATGTTTTGTGCTGTTTAAGTGCACGCTGTAAATTACGCGAATTATGGATTTCAGGATCGATTACCAGAGCATCTTGTATCGATGATGTGCGCTCTCAGACCGGACATTACAGCACCAAGGCTCGATCGATCGCCGACGGTCAATCCCAACACAGTTTTTCCAATAATTCTACGAGATACTTTGCTAACACCGCGTTGGCTTCCAATCTCGTCAGCACAAGACCAGGTCGGTTGCACTGTCTTACTCGCACTTTCTAATTTTTAATTTGTCTTTACATTCTTCAACATTTTCGTCATATTTCAGAATTGCGACAATCGCGCCAATCATTAGCGGCCGCTTCGGAGCGGATGTCGCGCTCCAACTTCTCCGGCAGCAACCATCTGCCGCCGCATTCATCGGCCCGGCGACAACGGCCACGTTCGCGTAATCGCAATTTGGAACCGAACCCGCCGCGACCCGGCAGCCGATACAGTTTGGCGGACTCCACGCACACGCTCAACAATTACGACGAGAACAACTGGACCGATCACGACATGGATATTTACATGGCCCGCAATCCCACCACGAGAAGCGGCCTCGTGCCGCTTTAAAGTTCGACGGTTTTCGTGTCATCCGACCATTTACTCTTGCTCAAGCGTGTTCAAGTAGAATGTCAAGTCCAAATCTTAAGAAAAATCAGTTTCCGCTCGTGCGACTCGCTTTCAAGCCGAAACAGCAATCGAGCGGAGTTTAGATAATCTTAATACTCGTTCTCCGATTGAGAACTGGAACATACAAATCGTGAGTGATTTCAAAAGACGCTCGCGGGATTTTATATCGAATAATAAGTGAAAAACAGCTCACAGATGTGCACTCGCACACTGTATGATGCTTGTGCGATAGATGCGCAAATTGTTTGTGTGTTAAATCGACGAACAATTTTAGATATACAATGTCAAAATGTAGTGTTCTAAGCAGTGTTTTACGTAAGAATACTCTTAAATGTTTTCGAATCGTCGAGAAAAACGAGGTCTGAGAGCGACTGTCCTTTCGACAGTGTTTTTTCTCGACACGATCTTTATTGCAGTGCTATCCAAAGACTATATAGCCGAAGTATCTGTCTTCAAAGAAGCGCTATCATGACCAAGCGAAAAACAACATATCATGACAATGTCGCTCTCGATCGCTCCGAATAACGGATGTGACGAGAGAGATGCGAGAGCCTTTGACGAAGGGCCTCTTGACTTTATCTTATTTTATAACTCGTGTATATTCGCACGTGCGTTTCCGTGCGCGCTGATACGACAGTCTCTCGTCTCTCCAGCGTACTGATAACAAATAAAGAGATTACATTACTCACCCCGGTATCAGGATATTCCTTTCCCAACGGAATCTGATCTCTTGCACGAACTCGTGCCAGAGTTGAGCCAATGCGGTCGCGCCGCCAAGATTGTGCGTGCAGTGCGCCGCGACGATCGACAAACGCCACACCAGACTGTCCATCGTGCAGGTCTTCACACCTTTCCACTGATCATCCTCTACGTTGGCGGTGCTGTCGTGGTAAGGAAATTTCTGCGAGAAATTTAATTTCGGTTATTAACGCGTGCACCTGACACGTTCAAGTGGACATCAAGCGGATTCTTTTTTATAAAACAAATCGTTAATGAGAAAGAGAAAATAAAACGTACCGTCGTGTCGTCCGCATCCGGAAAGAGAAAGTAAAGTATAGGCAAAAGTATCTCCTCGGAGATTGGACCCTCGACATTTTTACTTTTCTTCACGCTGCCTCTACCCATGACTGCCGAGATTGTGGGTATTTTCGACTCGGTGAGCACATTCAAGGCAGAGCTCAACGTGTCGTCGATGTAGGACGCGTTTTCGCCCAGCAACTCCACCATAGTTTTTGTATTATTACAGAGGTGTAGAAAATCCGTAATGTACTCGCTGAGCAAGCAAGCCGGCAAAGTCACCATTTTCACCTGCACCGACCATTCAGGAGCAAGTTGCGGATCGAGATCCGAGTATCCTTCGCTGTCCACCACGACGTTATCAGGCATTTCCGGCCACGTGGCGAATAATTGAAGTTCCCTGAAAGCGAGACAATAAGAAATATAGAAGCCTGTAATTTTCATAGCAAGTAACATTTTTGTTTTTCCAAGTACCCGACGGGATCAAACGTTGCTCCGAAGGGAAGTTTGCCCAGTTCGGCCACGCCTAATGTTTCGCCCTGCATAAAATCGAAATCCGGAGGCTCTTGCGTCCATGTGCTGTTAGTCCAATCCTTCAACAAATAGGAAAATCTAACAGATACCTTTGTGGAGTCGATTCTCACTCCACAGCCCTCTCCAATCTTCTGTTTGAAAAGAGCAAGTAGACCTGCAAATAATTGTTACTTGTAATATTCCTAATTGTTTTCACAAAACTTCCACAATAAAAAACATGCAAACCAGTAAGATATCTGCAATACGGTGGAACTTTCTTCAGATGCACCATGTCAAGATTCACAGAAGTTCCTTTGCCAGCGCAACCACCGAGATACATCTTCTGCCAAGGTTCCTGCACCTGCACCAATGCGGGAATGTAGCTAGAATGCATTAAAAAATTAGAACAAATATTGCTTCATTAAAAATACAATTCAATCATGTCCCAAGTGTTCAATAATTACCAATTTGCATTATTAGCAGCAATTGTCAGTGAGCTTAGCAAAATCTTGATTCGAGTTTCGTCTGTTAAACTCGCTTTGCGAGCTGGTATCAAGACAAGGAATTCTCTAAAGCCAAAATAACGAACTATTTCCATGTAATTATCATCGAGTCTCACAAAGTCGTTGGATATGTCCAAGGCGTCTTTCTGGCATTGTATCCACTCCTCTTCACGTTCCTCATCGGGATTTGCCACATCATCTTCTACGTCGTCCTTTTTCAACTTGTAATATTTCAGGGAAAATTCTACATCTGAAATATGAAGAAACTTCCAGTGTCAAGAACGAAACTAATATCTCTAATCTGCTGTGTTAAACACAAACCTGCAAAGTTTATTTTTTCTGACACCTCGTGCCACTGACAGTTGACGAAGTCTTCTGGCATCAGAGGACTCGCGACTTTTGCATGAGGTAGTTTCCATTCGTGCATGATTTCCTCGAGCCGCGCGATGAACACCTCCCATTCGGAGACGGTGGTGAAGTCGTGATGATAAAAATCCTCGATCTCCACGTGATGCATTTTTCAGGCACGAATTTCGATTCCAAAAAGATATTGTTTACTTTTAGAATCGCATCTGCTTGTTGGATAAAGATGAAGAGAGAAAGAGAAGGGGACGGCACCGACTGTGGTGCCGTCTGGAGCACCAACCACCGAACTGAATTTCCGGAGCCAAAAAAGAAACAGCGAGTTTCCTGGCCTGGGATACGTTCCAAAATCCTACCTTGGTTACTAAAATGTTATATTTCACGTGTTCGATGCGTTGAAATCAGCTGCGCGGCGCCACTTGACGGGTGGCACGATCGGCGCGCCAATTTTGACAAGCGTAACCCACGTGGAAATCACATGGGGCTAAGGAGCATACGAGAAAATTCAATAACAGCGAGATTTCCTCTCGTTGATCAGAGTGGAGCATTCTCGTTTTGGACGGTGAACCGTGTGGTCTCCAGATAATCGCTACGATGTCAGTGTCGTTGTCCGTCGTCGTCGTATCGGCTTGATCGAGTAATGTTTGTAAGTTGCGGTCTTTTATTCTGTAACAAATAAATATAAAGTACGTATAAATTCACACATTCCAATTTTATTGAAATCAGTAATGTAAAATCGGAACGATCTTCCTAATGAAAATACTTATTTCTTTGCCATTCAACATATGTGGACAAACAGATTCAATCTTTGACGTTGTTCTAACAAATAAAAAACAGTGTCATAAAATAAATACATAAATTTTATCAAGTCACACGATTACTATGAAGCTCAATTTTTCTCAATTATTTGTTGAGTTTTTTTATTTTGTTTAACTTCAAGAAGAAGAAATTTGCGTCAAAGAGCTGCGAGTGTCACTCGAGTGCAAAACCAACGAAGAGACGATGGTCAATCTATATGAGGCGACTCTGATGCGCATTTGATCTGGTAAGTGAAATATCACCGGAAGATTTTCACATGTCCGTCGAGCAAATTTTGTTGAAACACCTGCTATCCGATTCTTCCTGGAGCTCCCTGCTGAGCGCGAACGTTTGATCAGCAGGTGAATGAGGCTTATTATAGCAATAACATCTACGTCAATAATTGAAAGTACATCTCACTCTCGCGGCTAATTTCTCACATATTTTTGCCTTTTTAAGACGCAGTAGTAGACTTCTCCGTAGAGATGTCCACCGTCAGAAGCTTTATACAAGTATATTTGTCCTCGCAACAGTACGACTTCTAAAGTTTAGTAGACGCTGACTTCATGTGGAGGCTTGGCGGTGAGTTGGGGGACTTACCTGCATAAGTCCCCGGGGTGGCTGGAGGGGGTTGTGGCCTTCCTTCCAGCCACAAAGAGGATAACTTGTAGGACAGCGGCGGAAGCCGCCATGATTTGCGGGGACGGAGGGGTCTTCGGGAAGTAATGCCTAATAAAACTACCAGGAGGCCCCTCCACTAAGCTCTAGCTGGAGGCCACCATGGGGTTTTATTGGGTGCAAGTCCCCACATTACCCTATGCATCTTTTCTTATCTTCCTCGATCCAGTATTTGTTATTTTCCTCTATATTTCCGCACCTAGCTCTTATCTGATCTCTTAATTTGATCTCATATAACGTAATAATAGAAAAATATGTGTATAAATATTTATAAATACATTTATATTATGAAAATATTTGAAGGTAGCGTATATACAAATTATTTATATTTTTATATAATAATACAAATAAATATATTTAAACAAATTAATATATTTAAGGCTCATATAGTTTTAAAACTATAATAATTTCACGGTGATAGAGCCGTTTGCTGGATATTTTTTGCGGATATTTAAATATATAACAATATAACATCCACAGCTCTTATCACCGTGAAATTTATTACAAATATTTAAATTTTTCTATTATGTATGTATATATAATAAAACAATTAACTTTAAATATTTTTCTCGCATAGTTGTAAAATATCTACCAAAAATTATGTAATATATAAACTCCGAGATATAAATTACGTGTAGGAGAAAATTATGTAAATTGTAACTGATAAAATAGACACACTTCGATGTCACTTATTCTTAATTTATACTGTTTACCGACAATACATCATCAGTGCTACACTCAAAGATATTAATTGAGCACTATGTATACGACCTCTTCCGCATACAAATAATTATCATACTATTAATTATGACGTCTTCTCTTAGAAATGATATATTGTTGCTACGCAACAAATTTATGATAGGTACTTGAAATTCAAATGTTCGATGCGTTGATAAAGAAAATAATTTGTGAAATATAGTTCTGCTGATAATATAAATACAACTAACTTTTGAAAAGAAATATATGATTGATTTGTATCGAGATACCTTTTGCTGATCACTGTGCATCTCGCGCGCAACGGCGTCAAAATTTATTTTAATATGACCACGGTAATCTGCGGCGAGGATAGAAAGGGGAAAAACACGCGCGGCGGAAGCCTATCATACGCAGTGATGCTCAAACGATGAATTTCTTCGGGCATGGTAAGTAAATTAGCGAAGTCTTAATCTCACATCGTCGTATGGTCTAAAAACAAACAAAAACTAGAAATTCTCTACACTCGCCAAATATTCTGATTAAAAAAATCAATTTTTTCGGGAAAACTGAAAAACATAAATAAAAAGTGAAAAGACTAATTGCTACAGAAACTATGTAGAGCAAATGAAAGGGGGAGAAAATTTTATGCATTATCTTTGTGTAAATAGATATTTAAAAATTGTACGCACTAACATCGACGAAAGATGCGACGAAACATACTGTAATACTGATTCATTCGTTGCCACAATTTGTTCGTATTTCAGCAACACTTGCACGCTACTCCGCGTACTAATAGATCGACACGACGATAATGTGATGATAATGACAAGAAGGTTGTGCGACACTGACGAAACGGACGTGCGTCGTCATTGGCGTAGAACGTTGCTAGAAGCTGGAATACATTAACATATGTTGAATACATATTGTATTATTATTATCATCAAGTACAGCATTTGCTCAATGACGCTCTACGTGATTAAAGAAAAAAAGTAAGTATCTTTACTTGACTACATTACAGTATGCGTGTGCGCGCGTACGTGCAAATAGTTTTCATGTCACTTCTTATCTTCTAGCTTTTTACAGACATCGTTTTTTTTTTCAAATTCGTCTTTTTACGAGATGCATTGCGCAATGATTCTGAGCAGATTTTTCTCCGAGACAAAGTAAATTAAAAAAAAAAATACGCCACGCGCGCTACGATTTTTATGTTAAGTGTCTTCAACTCTTAAAGAATATTCGACGTGACCCTTCTTTGCAATCACTGTATGCGCCAATGCGGAGAGTGATGCGTGCTCCCGAGAGAGCAAGGGCTCGCTCGGACGTGTGACGCGGTTTAGTATCGTTAGCTCCGGTAACGCACACGCATCGCGCGAATCATGCTTTCCCACGAGAAGACATGATCATCCGTACGCGCGGCGGCACGCGCCGCGACTCGTCATCGATATCGACGATCGTCGCGAGATGCTGCGCGCCGAGATTCGCCGGCTGTTTTTGCGCGCGAACCGAAATCAGCAGCGCGAATAATTCTGCGATCGGTATAATTGAAAGCTGATTAACAGATTCAAGTAAAATCGCATAAGCGCCGAAGAATCGTCGAAGTGACCCCGATAAATAAACGCTTCTATGAAACATTGCAAATTGCTTTTTTTTTTGTAAAAAAAAGAATGCTCGAGATGAGAGAAAATGAACAGAAATATGATGGAAATTTTTTCACGCAAGTACGTGTGTTTATCTCAGGTTTAGATAACAATTCCGATTTTATCAGAAATCTTTTATATGTTTCACTTAAATTGTGTTTTATTATGTGTGTGATTTTTGCAATCTGTGCAAAAGAAATATGCGATAAAATTTTACTCTTTTGAAATATCGATTATCGTTACTCCGTAATTGTTAATTTGCAATTGTTTTTTCTGACAGATTTTGTTGTAAAGAAAAAAGTATTTTAAGTCACAATAAAATTTTATTACTTTTTTTCTCTGTGTGAGTTTTTGTCGTAGGAAATTTTGTGCGGTGCTGAAGAACGTATATGCAATGTCTCGCGTGATAAGTCAAATACAGCGAGCTTTGATAACAAGCGGTAGTAAAATCGTCAAGTTCACCAACTGAAAAATGAAGATATCGACGATAAATCAAAGCAAATTAAGTTGTTGATTGTGTACGGGATATTTTAGGAAGTTTAATTAACTGGGAATTTTTTCTTAAATTTCCTGTCTGTGTTTGTTAAGAATATCACCTATATTTACACGTTTCAAAGAATACGTTATCTTTTTCGCAGGTGTGCGTGTTTCTGCTTTTCGACATAGACACGAGTTCATGATGCAATACGGATTTGGAACCCGTAAGTCTTAGGTGACTGCAGTGGCGTCAAAACAAAAAGTACGTTATGATAAAAACTGCAAAAAAGATGTTACAAACTGTTTGTGCAGAATTTGTGTGTAAGTGTACGTGACACTGTCAATGTACATTGGTTGAAATAGCAGAGTAAAATCGTATTAAACTACTGTTGCCTCGAAGTAATCAGGATTCAAAGTCATTGAATGTGCCACTTTTAAAGCGATTGGACTTGGACGTTTTATCGCGCAAGTGCCAGTACAAAAAGATCATACGAAAAAAAAACATAGCAGAAATTCGCATTAGCAAGTTTCGCAATCTTTTTATCGCGATTTTAAATATTTGCATCAGTAAACGTGTAACGTAGAAGACAGTGCTGCGAATCAGCTTTAACGCAGTCGGAATATTCGCGTTCGCGAGGTTTTTCGAGCCAATGCCGGCAGAATCTTTTTCGGAACGAACGTGTCCACGCCATTGAACGTGCAAGTCGCCGGTGAACGAATCACATCGAAGTAGAGGGTAAAAAGTGGTGGTGACAGCGGCGTGTATACTGGCGCGAGCGCAAAGAGGAGAGCAGCACAGTTAAAAGAGCGGACGACCGGCTGTTCGGTCTTCATCCATTTCCATCGTTACCACGGACGCCGCTGCAATTGCGCACGTGCACCCGTTGTAAAAATATTGCTGTTTACGATAGTGCGATATTTTCCGTTTTCTCTCTTCTTTCATCACTCATTCTTCTTTTTATCGCGTCTCGCCGCTTCTCTTATCCACCCACGTGGACGGTAACATATATATATATATGTTTGTTATGTCAACACAATACGCCGGTCGATTACACCAGGTGGTCGAGTGGAAATACGACTTGTGATAATAGAACGCGCGTCACTTTTGAAGAGTAATTAAGTTTGCAACACGTGCGAAAGAATGCCGGACGTAGTCGCGCCGATGGAGAAGACGATCCAGCAGCCCAATGCCGCGGGATCCGGTAGTGAAGGTGTTAAATTGAAGAAGGAATTGGGCTTGTGGAACGGTGTGGCAATCATTGTCGGCATCATTGTCGGCGCTGGAATTTTTGTGTCGCCTAAAGGTGTGCTGGTGAATAGCGGCAGCGTTGGCCAAGCCCTCATTGTCTGGATCTTCTCCGGAATCCTGTCACTTATTGGAGCTCTGTGTTATGCTGAGTTAGGTGAGTTAAGTTGACGAAAGTTCGTGTACGATTATTCTTGCCGTGAACTCCCTGCTTTAAATGAGCGCGCTTGACATGTGGAATCAGGGCTGATTCAATGTGTTCTGGCGCCTAACGCAAACCTGCAATTTTTTAATACTATATATAAAATTATATGTATAATATACATATTTATTCCTAGAAAAATGCATAAAATATTTTTTAAATTTGTACTTTCGTTTTCGCAATCATATGCCTTCACTCTTTATTTGTACGTATAAATTGAAATCCTAAATGTTTCCAAACTTTGTGAAATATTTATTTTTCATTTAACATATTTTTAAGTATTTTTGTCTGAGTTTTTGTATTCTTCTTTCTATCTAATCCTAGAATGCATATTTCTTTTTTAATCTCGGGATTACGCAGGTTCTGACTCTGAAATTTTATTTAGTCGCACAGAAAGAGTTCTATCTGTAATCAATTAATTTTTATATAAAATATGACATCAAAACGCCGATTGTAAATAAAAAATTATAGTTTTATGCTTGTTTTATAATTTGTAATTTGGCATGAAAAGATTCAGACGTAAGCAAAAATGCGCAAGGTCTTTCAAGTCCTTGTAAGTATACTCTAGAATCACAAACTATTGCACAAAACAGTATTGTATTCAGCTCTATTATCAATACAGCCATATGTTATTACGATCTTGTTAGTCTCATGCGATATCTTGCTGCCTATGTGTATTTATATCGGCATCAATGACCTCAGAAAAGTTTAGAAATGAAAATTGAGTTTAAAACTTTCGTTTGGATTTCAATTTATTCGAGATAAAATCTTGATATATTTTAATAAATAATAAACATTGATACATAAATAGAAATATAAATACGAAAACTGATGAATTACAGATCTATTTGCTTGAATCTATTTTATTTGAAATTGTTTTGTTAAATTACTCTACCTTGAAACTTTATGAACAATAATAAAAAAAGAGATAATGTCAATTATAAAATTACTGAGGTTTTAAATTATAAAATTATTTAAATATAAAAAACCTGGCTTATTTTGTGTAGTACACAATATATTTTCCTAATAATCATTTCTGTATTTTATTACCCTAATTTATTTCCGTATTTTATTAACAATATTACATAAAGAGGCTCAGATATCAAAGTTCGGTTATGAAAAGTTTTTCACATCAAAAAAGGATATCAAATGACGATATAATTATCGACAACGTCTGAAAGAAGTAAAAATAGTTTTTTTTTTTTTATCATTGCTAAACTTCGTTTTTTGCCTCTGCAAATATTTTTAACATCGATATTTTATCTTCATTATTCTCACAGTTCATAATTATTCATATTACCTTTTGATTTCAGAACAACTCCGCGTGTGTCTCTTATTATACAATACTTATGCGTGTTTTTTTTACTAAAATAAATTTGTATTATTTTTATTTTTAAATAATATATGAATGCTATAGTAGAGTATCAATTCACGCGTAGAGAAAGTATCGGAGTTTGAACTACTTTTCACTTTTTTTCAAATCTATCCCGTTGATTATTGTTACACAATAAATTGATTCTGATGGATTAGATTGCAAAATTGTAATTGATACTTATTTTTATTCCGCATTCCGGTTAACAAGATAATTACAGCCGTCGATATATGCAAAGAATTATGCAAAAACTTGGTCGAGCAAAAAAGCGTCAAGTATAAATTCAGATATTACAAGGACATATGTACGTTTGATACAATTAGAAAGGGAGTGAAATCAATATATCGTTGCCGTTTTTATAACAAGAGAACAAGTAGAACACAAACAGTTCATATAGAAACTGATTAAATGTGCGAGATTATCTGATTGTAAAGACTTATCGATTTATATACTCGTTTTTATCAAATCGAGCATTACTCCGCTTTGTGGAAGATGTGCTAAAAATGATTCTATTTTTATATTAACATATATAACATTAAGTAGTTTCTTAATCAATAAAAATGATATATTGTATCAATATCAGTAATGGTTCAATGATATCTATTACTTATTTATTAAGCTGTTCTAATTTTGCACATTGAAAGTGAAAATGGAGCAGCATTAAAATTTAATTGCTAAATATCAGATATGTTTCCGCGGAAAGGAAAAAATTAAATGATACCTTCTTACATTTGCGCAGGTACGATGATTCCAAAATCTGGTGGCGACTATGCGTATATCAGTGACGCCTTTGGACCATTACTAGCATTTCTCTATCTATGGGTTGCATTGTTCGTCCTGGTGCCAACAGGAAACGCAATCACGGCACTCACATTCGCGCAGTACATTCTGCAACCCGCGTGGCCAGGATGCGAACCACCATACGAAGCGGTGCGACTTCTGGCTGCTGTAATCACATGTAAAATAAATTTATTTCTTCGTTTTGATGTAAAACTCGAGAAAATCTTCTAATATTAGATACACAATCGCCATTAGATACACAAGCAAAGGAAAGAAAAAATAATAAAAAGTGAAATTAATTGTTCGCGCTCATTGGATTATTTTGTACGCGCGGCAACAATAATTCTATCTCGCCGCTCTCGCAGGCCTGTTGACCTACATCAACTGCTCCAACGTTAAATGGGCGACCAGGGTACAGGACATTTTCACCGGTACCAAGATCTTCGCTCTGGTGATCATCATGGTGGCCGGTTTAGTGTGGCTGTGCATGGGTCACACGGAGAATTTCCAGCATCCGATGGCCGGCAGCAACACCCAGCCCGGTTATATGGCCTTAGCGATCTATTCCGGACTGTTTAGTTATTCGGGCTGGAATTATCTTAACTTCGTGACGGAGGAACTCAAAGAGCCGTACAAGTAATTACGAGCTTTTCGCGATCTCTTAGATCTAATTGCAATTGATATAAAATTTGATGAAAACGTGTTCTCTACTTTCTTTTTCACAGAAATCTTCCTAGAGCGATTTGCATATCGTTACCACTGGTGACATTGATCTACGTTTTTGCGAACGTCGCTTATTTTGTCGTACTCAGACAGGATGAGATACTCGCATCGAATGCCGTTGCTGTTGTGAGTTTTTATACGTTAATAATAGTTGATACTCTACTTGCGCGAGTAATCTGGCATTAAGGCGGAATTTCCTTTCTAGACCTTCGGCGATAAGTTACTAGGCGTTATGTCGTGGATCATACCGTTTTTTGTGGCGTGTTCGACATTCGGAGCATTGAACGGCGCGATCTTTGCATCGTCTAGGCTATTCTTCGTCGGTGCCCGAAACGGACATCTTCCAACTGCCATTGCTCTAATTAACGTTCGCAATTTGACGCCTATGCCATCTCTCATCTTCCTCGTAAGTATATTTCGACGCTAAAATTTTGCGCTGTACAATTCATGATCTTTATAACTGCTTATAATTTAAACATTACTGATGTTTTTATAGCGATATTCTATTTTTGTATTAGAAATTTTATTTCGGAAAAAATGTGTACCAAAAAATCATTGAAATATTTTCCGATAATTTGGAACATCCCATTTATATATATATTTTCATATATAAAAAAATATCTCATATTAAAAGTTTAAATATCAATGTACCGATAAACTTCTTATCTCTCCTCTTCACATCATCTCAATCACCATTGACAACTAAAAGAAATAGATCGTGATTAATATAATATATAATTCAGATAACATTGTCATGATATTTTACGACTAACTAGAATTGAGTCACATAATATAATGATAACATGTGTATCGTAGAGTTCGTTTCTTCTTAAACTTTTCGAATGTTTGCGCGATTTTATATAAACGATAATATAAATTTAATGATTTGTTTACAAAAAAACTACTGCAAGCAAAATAAAAGAAATGTGACCAATTTACTAACTTTATTAAAAATACAATTTGTATGTTGCGTGCGATAATGTGATAATTTTGTCCAATTACTGAGAATCAAATTAATTAACGTACATAAATTGGATCGCGCAAAATTACATTAAATCCGGCGTCTTAATGAAATAAACGAAGCCAAGTCCGAGTGGCGCACTCGGACTTATGACGTTCGACATTGTGACTCTGTGACTTGTTAATTGAGAGCGATAAATTGATCCTTTCATGTCGTTATGACTACGTTTCTTTGACAGTCGACAACGGAAGTCTCATGCTCTCTGTTTCTTTAAAAAGACGCTGACCGCGCTCAAAGTCATGTTTCATCGTCACGCGTATGTAATTTCGTTGTTAACACTATCTCGCGTGTTTTAAAGATATAAGTAACTCACACAGAAACCTCATTAGATGTTCATTAGACGTCTATATCTTCGTGCGATAACCTAATGAACGACTAATGAAATTTCTGTGAACTTTGTGTGGCTAATAATTGCATATCTAAGATTGCACATCGATCATCAGTCATTTACAACTCATCAATCATTTACAATTTTTTACACAAAGTTTTTTTAAGACAGCTTACTTGAAATGACCTTTGATAAGCAGACTTTTGATAACTAAACTCGAAAAAACTCGACGAAAAAACGTATCTAATATTTATATTTAAACTTAAAACCTATTTAATATTTTTATTTATCTAATCTATTTTAAAACTTATCTAATACTTTTGTTTTATGCCGCTATTAAGATTAAACTATTAAATTGTTTTATTTGCAGAAATTTTGTTTTCTATTTAAAATAGTATTTTATTTGAACTTTGTGTGGCAGCTCACATTATTTAAAAAAAAAAGTATTTAAAAAAGTATATTCCTTCTTTAAATTTTACTCAGTTCTCTAGGTAATCTAGGACAATGACATTTTGAAAGTGGCAAAACTTACGTAACGATTTGAATTGTTATCGATCGATTTTAAAACTATGCGCGAGAAGCAATTTTTCTATTCTTGTGGTCGGACTCCAATTCCGAGCGTTAAACTACAATTTCCGTTTCTAGTGCATTATCACCCTGGTGCTTCTCGTCATAAAGGATGTCTACGTGCTGATAAATTATGTCAGCTTCGTTGAGGCTGTATTTACCACACTCTCCGTGACTGGTCTTCTGTGGCTGCGTTACAAAAAGCCTCTTCTTCATCGTCCTATAAAAGTATGTACGACATTCTGCTACAATTTTCAAAAAAATTCTTTGAAACAATCTCTGCGCAATATCTTTCGTTTAATTTATCTAATGTTGAAGCTTCACCTTTTACGTAAATTTTTGGTTTTTTTTTTTAGGTTCCTATAGTTCTACCAATCATCTTCTTCGTGATCTGCGCGTTTCTTGTTACCTTTCCGTGTTACGTGTCACCGTGGGAAGTAGGCATAGGCATAGGCATTATCTTGTCTGGCATTCCTATGTACTTCATCTTCATCGATTGGAAAGGGAAGCCCTCGTGGCTCGTTAATGGATCCCGTAAGTATGCAAAGCTTACGTCATATTCTTAAGTCTGCGTTTATGTAATTAATGGTAATTAATATATCAAGAACATAACAAATCTGTTATTTTACAGATAATTTTAACATGTTGTGCGCCAAACTGTTTATGTGTGTAGAAGAAGATAAAACCGAATAGATGCGCGAACATCGATGTTGTTATAAAAAAAGAAGTAAACATTACCGGACTGTGAAATACTTTCGTTAGTCAACTTTACATTTACTTACGTGATTAAAGTGTCAATTACGTCGAACATTGTCGTCTATTGAATGACCGTCTGACTACGTAAGTATTAACGACAATACGTTCGCAAACGATACAACACCATCGCCAATGGCAATTTTTATAGAAGTATATATATTGTATATGACGAATGAATTTTTATACGTATATATATAGAGAGAGAAAGATATTAACTATTTATTGTCTTATTACCGCTTTGTGCCTGTTTTGGCGCTTTATTGCTGTAGTCTTAACAAATTGTATTTGAGTGTCTCGAATGATATTTAAACGATATGTTTTTCTCACATAGAATTTCAAAGAAACAATATTCTGTTAATCTGAACATATTATCATCGAATTAATAACTAAAAAGTATAAGAATGATAATTGAATTAACTTTTTTCTAATAAATATACAAATCACATTTAAGAATGTCAATTATAACATTTTGTTTTTTATTTTTCTGCACATATAATTTTGATTGTGTATATCCACAATAACATCCAAATCGAAATTATCTTATACTTTTGATCGGTAAAATTGTATATATAGCGGAGTATAATTTAAATGTTATACATTAGAAGCATAAATATAATCCTTATTAATATATATGTATATATAAAAGACATACAAAATCTGTAATTATTTAACATATTGACTGCTATGAAAATTTGCTTCATTGTTAAATGTCATTTTTTTATTGCTTTTTATTGAATCAAATAAATTCTATTCAATCTCGATTTATCGCTATTTCCTGATGAATTTATATGAATTTATTTCGGACAAAAAGATATACAAACAGACTTATTATATAAAAATTATGCACAACAATCGCTGATTTCTAGCGTCAGGTAATAATACATCCATCCGGAAAGATTTCAACAAATTTCTTTCTAGAAAAAAAATGTGTCTGCGAGTAAGTTAGTAATCTATGAATTGTTAACTTCATAGTTGCAGCCTACGTGACAGTCAATTTGTTATATAAGAAAATTTTCTAATTGTTTTAATTAAATAATTAGATATTTTGTTTTACATAAAATTTCTAGATATTCTAGATCTTCTTCGTATCACATGCAGTGTTGCTCCTTAGAACTATTTAAATATTTCTTCTCGCTCTTTTAATTATTAATTTAAATATTTTTCTTTCTAATAACGAAATTTCAATTTTTAAATTTAAACTAGATATATTTAGTTTTTGATACAGACTATATTGCACGTATAATATCTGGATTGGCTGTGCGTCATAATGCTCAAGCACTAATGTAGAAAATTATTAGATTTGAATAAGAACTAATAAATGGTGTGCCTTGTATACAAATATTTTCTGAAAACAGGTCAAGCTATTGTAAAATAAACTACAAAATGCATAATTGTCTCAAGTATTATTGTAACGGAATAATCAACCGATTACATTAATCGGAAATTGTAAAACTGGCCATTCAGAAGAATTTTATACAGACAATACGAAATTTGTAAATAGCAACTTTATTCACAATTCAAGTCAACAGATGTGACAAAACGGCGATAAGAGTCATTTTTAATCATAATGTAACGTGTAATTAATTGTATAAGCAAAAATAAGAAAGATATTGCGCCTTTTCGTATTCTTTTCTATTCGGTATTTTGCATTCCTAAATGTAGCATATGATATATTTGTAAAAAAAAAAAATAACAAATTTGTGTGTGTGAACTTTTGTAACTGTACAATAAATAGGCCAAAAGTACTATTAATATACGTAAAAAAACCAAGATTAAATCACAATTATTCACATGAATATGTACATATCTTATTTGTAATTCTCATTTCTCTCATCTGTACTTTGGGAAATCTTGTACTCGAATATTTGAGAGATAACTTCTCTGTTACAATCAGCAATATCAATTATTTATGAATTACAAGGTTTTTTTCCGGATCAATATCATAAAATTAAATGTTATTTTAATATCCTTCAACTACTTAATTGGAAATCTCGTTAATCTAAACTTTCGTAACATTCAAACGATGACGAAGTGTTTAAACATCAATTTGTAATCTTGTAAACAGGCATCAGAGATACCGATTGTATTTATTTGGCACGTACAAGTATAGACGTCTAATACGACTATATAAAACACATTTGTGATTAATCAGTCAAAAAACATCAGAAAGTATATATGTTCAACAGTCAGGTCTAAAAAAATTAGTAAATTATCATAAAAGTTTATAATGGAGACTTTTACTTCCGCTAAAAAAATTATTAATTCAAATATTTCTCTCTTTAAACTGTTAATGTAACTGACATTAAAGTTTGCGACACAATAAAACAAAAAAAAAACAAAAAAAAAATCATTTCTTGCTTTTATTTTCGTTATTTATATTTACATATTTCACCAAGTCTTTTGTTATGTATATAATACAATTTGATATATATTTGAGCAATCTCTTTTTTTGTCTTTTTAAATTTCTTTTTCATTTATTTCTCCAGACCAATAAATCAATATAAACTCTGTTATGAGTTTTCAATATTTAAAAAGTAAATCTTACAAACTTTTATTGATAAATAATAACGAGATATGAATAAATATTGAAAGAAAAATATAACAGTTTATATTTTTGTTTTTTTTGTTTTTAATAACTAATTTAACATAGCAGAGACTTAAGAAAGTTTCGAGATCTAGAACTTCTTTGCAGGCATGATACATTGTAGGAATTCTTTGAGATCGTATCTTTTTGGCATAAAAGTTAGTACTTTTATACTTTAGTTCAGTTCAATTTCTTACAATAAAATGATAAATATTACATCAAAATGTTTAAAATTCTCGAAATTTTCTTTTTCTTTCAAGTCCCTCTATACGTATATGTATTAAAAAAGATATTAAAAATGTGTGAAAATAAAAAAACCTTCGCGACAGATTTGTTCAGTCGACAAGTCCGATATCCTTTCTTTCTGGCTCCATTTGCTTGCGCATTCTTATTGCTTATGCGACAACGAAATCACACTTCAGTTCCCTTGGTGAAATAAGGAAATGTTTGGCGGCACATCCGGAAAAGAGAATTACGGTTTGTGCGCCTCTCATACAAAAAATATAGACTTTCCAACTCTGGATGATAAAATATTCTGTAATCAGCCTTTTTTGGGATACGGTCCCCAGCCAACTCTCTCATGTGTTTTCACCAGTTTCTTGAACGTTTCTTCGGCTACTTGCCGATTGTACTCCTTGGCCGGATCTGACTTTCTCGCTACTCGTGCCTATTATTAAGATAAAAGCTTCGTGTAAGCGAGATCGGAACTAAGGAAGTTCACAAGCAAAAGAGTAATGGCTAAATAATACTCACTAGTCCTTGTACAACGGTAGCCGCAAACTGCATTATTACAGACTCGACGCTGTACGCACAGCACCATCCTTTCGGCGTGAGAAGCTCCATACAGATAGCACCGCCGCTCATTATGAAACCTAGCTCAATCCTCGGTGAGATCACTCTCATGAAGGGCGGTGCAAACGGGAACTCCTTCGGGAAAGTCATGTGTAGCAATATATGAGGTATTTTCAATGCGCGCATGTCAGCTGCAAGTATACTGTCCGGATCAATCTTGTGCAACCGGATCGTCCACTCGAAAACGTTATCGTTGACAAGTTCTGCTGTGAAGGCTAACTCGCCTCTCTGCTGTGCCTTTTGAATCCTATTAAACTCTTTCATCAATCGACGCAATCCAACATCTTTGTCAAAAGTGGGTTTGCACTCCTTTTTGTCCTGCATATGTAAGTCCGGCTTGAGATTTTCAGGCTATCCAAAAAATCCAAAGCCCGAGAATAATTAGAGAAGATTATGCCAGAATATGGAAGCTCTGTTTTATTTGTACAAAGCGTATCCACGTGAAGAAAGTATTGAAACACCGAAGAAGCATACATCACAATAGCACTTGCTCCTCTTCCAAGTTTATTCTTTGACAACCTTCTTTTTCCATCAAACCAAACGAAATTTTCACGTACCTTCATACATTTCTTCTTGAAGAAACAAGTACGATCGACATGAAGAGAATCCGGATTCTCTAATATCGGAGCGTCTGCTGGGGAAACGGTATCCGAATGATGACAATTCAGAAATTTCCTTGACGGCGAGCTTGTCGAAGTGCTAGCTCCATCCTGATCCGCTATCTTATCGGAAGATCGGAAAACCTTCCTGATAGCCGTCAAGACTTTTTCCTTCGACTTCGTAGACATGATAAAAGCGGTCTGAGACGTTAAGTTTCACTATTCTGCGTTGAAAACATTTCTACTTATGAGAAAGAAAACAACATTTCCACTTATTGAAAAAATGATTTTTCTCTGAATTTTTAGAACGCACATTGAATTATTATAGTAAGATCTACTCACGATCTTACGTTGTTAATATACTCACTCATTTCAACGTGCGTCGGTCGACTTGTATCCTTCCCACTTTTTATAAACTAATAACAGTATAGTGCGCGCAGCTACGCACGCACTCCATAGATGCGTGGTGTCTACACGCAATAACTACAAAGAAATGATCATCGGACATAGCGCAGTCTCCACCCTTGATAAACCACCAATCGCAAGCCACAAAAAAGCGAAAGGGGTTGTTGTTGCCGACGTCAGTGGCGATGCTAGCGCTATTGTCGGAAGTGGTCGATTCCTTTTTATCGATCCAATTTACATACG
The DNA here is from genome assembly GCA_014825685.1 of Pseudomyrmex cubaensis. Classification (NCBI taxonomy): domain Eukaryota; kingdom Metazoa; phylum Arthropoda; class Insecta; order Hymenoptera; family Formicidae; genus Pseudomyrmex; species Pseudomyrmex cubaensis. The sequence goes on along the minus strand of QVOA01004384.1, from coordinate 17,102 downwards.
CCGATAGCGCGACCGATAGCGTAAACACGTGTTAAGAATATAGCAATATTGTTTTTTAAAAAACTTTAACAAAGATATCTGACATCATGACACTTCAAGATGTTTTAGTTAGTAAATGACGGCTAATCAAGCTTCTTTATCAAAACAAAGAATTGACTTTAAATTTATCAAATAAAAAGAGAGAATATATAAGAAATACAAAAATTTTTGCGCAAAAGATTTATGCGGGTGATGTTTGTTTTTTTTTTTACTACCTATTTATTCATCCATGGCTTTACAATATACGTGTTTAGATATCTGTTGGTGAACAGGAACACCAGGACATGCTTGGCCACATATGCAAACACCAGTAAACATGATAGGTATTGAATCCACGCCCACTTCAATTCTTCCCACACACTCGGCTGATAGAAAATAAAATTCTCTGCGTAAAACAATTCGCCAATGATGGCTACCGTTTTATCACTGGAAAAACCAGCACGCCACGTTACCCGCTCGTTTGTGATTCTAGCTGAAACTGTCGAAGAGATATTTTCCTGTTTGAAACTATCCAACAAACTATTCATATGAAATTGCTTAATAAGTTCGAAAAATCCGAGTTCTTAACCGAGTTAGAACCGGTTCTAGACGATGCTGGAAATCGGCCAGAGATAATTGACCAATCAAAAGGGAAAAAACGATGAGCGCAAACGCCAAATTGTTCGATTGGTCAATTTTCTTTTTATCCGAAATATCGAATTGATCTCTGCAGTGCAAACGTAAGACTCACACAATAAAAATCTACAGAAATTGTGACTTTTTTATTAAACGTCCATTAGATATCGCATGGAGATGTGGACGTTTAATAAACATCAAGGTTTTGTGAAGACTTCACAAACGACGCATTCTTGCAATTTTTGCAAATTTTATAATGCAATGCGATTCTAAGAACGAGTACTTCTGAGTTTTTCCGAGCTCTATTTGTGAAGAAATACAGATATGTATATACTCACATTTCCTGTTGAAAGTGTACAATAGCAAGTCGGGTAGAGAATAATCGGACAATTCTATGCTGTGGTTGTAATTTTCGTAAAGACCTTCGCTACGCAAAAGTCCTTTTTGCCGCAGCTCTAAATCGCCGAAGAATCGTATCTCCTGAGCTTCTTGGTTTAACACCTGATCAAACACACCGATGGACTCTATCGTTGCCTGAATGAGATGCTGTAAAACATAAAACAAATTTATCAGTTAAAAAGCACAAAAATAATAAATCTAGTAACTTACCTTTAACTGAAAATTGAAGAACAACAAGAGTCTGAGAGATTTCACTGGCTTATTCGTGTAAAAGTACGCTTCAAATTTCAACGAGTCTTTTTGACCGTCTCGATTTAGATCGTTTTCAAGTACCTGAGTAAAAAACTTGAAATATATTTACGTATATTACGGCTTATTACATCTTATAAATAATTACACAATTTTCACAAAGCTTGCGTTATAAATGGCATCATTTATGTCATTGTTTTCATTTTTTTTAATAGTAGGATAAACACCTTGACTAGTGTGCAGTGATCTTCGATCTTATTTTCTTTGTACGTTTTAAAAGTAGAACACACGATGGGCTTCTCGTAGGGATCTACTTCTGCGAGCAGCAAATATTTGTATTCAAAATGCACGTCCGGCGTTTCAGCGTGCATTCGATTTTTCATCCAGACACCTAAAATTGTCGAACATCTAATATTATCGCAAAGCACACGCGGTTTTAGGGATGTTTACGCAGAAATCAAAATGAGCTTTACCTCCCGCATTGTAGATTATAAAGAGCGGCGTGAGCAGAGATAACACGATCAGTAAGAAAACAACAATCGAGGCACAAGAGTATATTTTACTTTTATACTTATAAGCCACAGAGCTCGAAAATATCTCGATCGCTGCCATTACGACACACCACCGTCGCCACGGCAACGTCCACAGGTGCAAAAACCTATAGACGCAGGTGGACAGCCGTTGACATAAAACATGAGGCTGCCGTTCTCATCGATACACGTTTTCTCTCTTGTACACGGAGAACGCGGCTCGGAAAAAAATTACTCTTCATAAAAATACTTTACAATGAAATCTCTTTTTTTGCGATTCTATATTATCGAGTTTTGTTTTTAACATGTCGATTGTTACATAGCGCGAATCGTTGAAATTATAAAAATTCTTTTCTTTCATGTTTGTTTAAAAATTTACAAGTCGGAATCCGCGTTCTTGTGCCGGTGTCTGACGGTGATTCGCCATTTCATCGCTGTATTCGATCTAGGATCGTCCTCTTTCAAATGTTCTATTGATTCTGAGGATTTGTCATCGACTGATTTTTCGATATACGCCAACGATTTACCTTGTACGCCCGAGTCTCCGACAACGCTCATCGGTTTCGCGAGATCGAAGGAGCCTCTTTGCACTCGGAAGGGCGACACTATATACCTTCTGTTTCGCGCAGGAAGAAAATTGTCCTGAACTTTCCCGGAGGATGCGTCTCGCAACTGCCTCGAGTTTTCTTCCGCTTGAGAAAACTTACCGGTTTTTTTGCTCCCGGAATTATCAGTCGATACACGAGGAACGGATTTGTCCAAAGTACTATCCTGAGTAATCACAGAGGATGCCGTCTTGGAAGAGACCGCGCTGAACGTTACTCCAGGAATATTTTGTGCAAACGATCGCTTGCTTCCTGGAATATCCGGCGAATCTTTCGATGACATCTTGAATTCTTTTAAATTTACATGAACCTGCCGTTTTTGTCCAATCAAGACTCGGTCCTCGTTTCTTTCAGAAGCTTCATCCGTGAGATGTGTCTTGCGTGCGACAACAGTACTACTTCCACCGAACGTGGACGTGGACGCCGATGTTGAGGTGCCGCTTGACGTCGATGCCGACGCGTTCGGTCTGCGCTGATTTCGTAGATCGTTTGGGATCGCGAATAGCGCGATCGGCACGCGCTTCACGACGAGCTTTTCGACGATGTAATCGTATTCGTCGGGATCGTACTCGGGGATCTCCTCGTGCGATCGTTCGCGTCTGAAGCAGCAAATTAGAGCCTTTAAGCGCCTCGCTATTCTGCCCGATTTGACATTACGATCTCTTTGTTCTCCTTCCTCGTCTACGGTAGAATCCGTGGAATTTTCAGACATTTTTGTATCTTTTGGGTACGCGCGCGTGCGCACTATATATGTATCGTAATAATTAATAAACTAACTTCAGTATGTGATCGGAGGCAACTTCACGATACAGCTGGTTACGTTAGGTATAATATATATATATGTAGCGCATTCTCTATAATAAAAATATTTTAATTAATGTTGACATATTTAATTGTTTCTTTAAAACATTTGAGTACGATTGATTCAGACTTTGAAGTAATTATATTTATACTTACCGTAACTTATCCAACATTCCTTCCTTTAACTTTTTGCCTCTTTCGCGCTCACATCGTAATCACGTGACAGTGGGATAGGGGAGATTTGCGTGTACTTGCGCAGTATACTAACCTTATTTTTGAATTTGTATATATCAGTGTGCAGAAAGCCGAGTAGTATGTTTAAACCGAGTTGAGGTCTAGTTGATCTTGATATATAATTCATTTTTTTTAAGTAACAATATCTCAAAATACCTCACGATGTAGCCGTATAGTGAATCAAGGTAAAAAAATGTAAATAATTTTAATTTTTTTGTTTTTTTTAGATGATCATTTATCGATAGCATTTTGTATACAGGCATAGGTTATATGCCTGCATGCCACAACAGCGTTCTTGTGTCCGAGAGATGCAACATTTGAGTCATATTACATACACTTAAGCATCACAGTGTTTCATATTAGATTTTCCTCATTGAATATAGAATTTGCTGAGATCCGCATAAGATGAGCGAATAGAAATAAATTTTGCAAGATGTCTCAGGAATCGTGTAAAGATCGTCAGCAAAATGAATTAGAAGTTCTGAAGGTATTGCTACACAAAATATTACTCTGACATAAACATATATTTAAAAAGTTTACAAAATTTATACCTACACATACTTCTTCATATTATACATTTTTTCTGATGTAATATCATCTTTATGATACATACACAGTCCATTTTCGTTGATGAGTTGTGCGACTTGAGAAAAAATAAGAATAAAAGAAAATGGCAACCTCTGGATATTGTTGTCACCTTAACACCTCAGAAAGGTATGTCTGGACCAGCGGAAATTTACGCACAAATAGATTTGCATATTATATGCAGCGACAAATATCCTGATGAGTAAGTTCTGTATACGGAGATACATTTCTTTGTATATTTATTTTCTCTATAAAATTTGTTAGATATTACACTTGATTTAATTGTATTTCAGAGTACCAACTATTCAATTGCAACATAGTAGAGGTTTATCTCATGAACAAGTTGCAGTTTTATCTTCACAACTTGAAAACTTGGCACAAAACTTGAAAGGCGAAGTTATGATTTTTGAACTTACCCAGCATGTTCAGAAATATCTTCATGAGCATAATAAACCAGGTTATAGTAGTTTTTATGAAGAAATGGTATCAAGGCATCAGGAAAAAATACAATCTGAGATGCAAGAAAAGCAAATAAAAGAGGATAAAGAGAGACAGGTTTAAATTAATATTTTTGTGCATGTGCCTATTGTGAAAAATTTAACATTAATAGTGTTCGTTAATGCGAATTAAAGCTTTATTATTAATATTTTATAAGGTGTTGCAAGATGCCATACAGAAACGTCAGGAAGCCTTGAAGGCTGAGAAGCGAAATCGAAAAGAAACAATTCGATTGGCCACGGACTCAGAGAGCGTTTTCAGATCGATACCATCATCTCCACATGAGAGAGGAATAAACCGTCTTAGACGTCGATGTGTCAGCACGTCGGAAAGTTCTGAAGGGCCGTTATGTGAGCATAGAGGTACCAAGCTCATTCATTTCGACAGTAATAAAGGTGAACGACAAGTTCACCGAGGAAAATGCTTGGGTCACAGTGCAAAGAGTTCCGTGGTATATGCCGGCGTGGATATGACCACGGGAGAGTTGTTGGCTGTCACAGAATGGACACTAAAATGTACAATAGCAAATGAAAGCTACTCCACTCAAGAAGCCATCGATGTACAACACGCATTGAAACAAATTGCCAGCTTGGAACAAGAACTCAATCATTTATACAAATTGCATCATCCGAATCTTGTACATTATTTAAATATGAAGTATATAAATAATGTACAGAATAACAACAATGTAGTAATTTATATACTTCAGGAATTTGTGGTATGATATATACATTCTTTTTGTTGTATAAAGTAGTTGCCTTTTTCGCAAAGTCATGGGAATAGTGTTACATTCGTAAATGTTTGTTTTTTTTTTTTTTTTATTGTAAAAGTAGGTTGGAACTACATGCTCATTCTTCCTGATGGAAAACATTCCAATCGATATCGATATATTAAGACATTTGGCGACTGGTGTCCTCGAAGCATTGCGATACCTCCATGAGAACAATGTAGTACATAAAGACTTACGTGATACCAGCGTTTATATAGATCGCATGGGTGTTGTAAGATTGTCTGATTACTCTTTAGATAAGAGACTATCGGATATGTATTATTCGAACTCCTTGGCAAAGGCCGAACATGATTTTCCGACTATTCAAGGTAGAGGAGGTAAAAAAGCAGATATATACAGATATGGAATATTGCTACTTTCATTGTTGAAAGGAACCATTATATCTGGAGATGAAATCGATTTGACAACAATCTCGCAGGTAGAGTTTCTTAGAGCATAGTAGTCTGATAAAAACTATAATTTAAATGCAACTTATCTTTACTTTTTCAGCTTCATTTAAGAGATTTTATATCAAAGTGTCTCATCGATGATGAGAGAATGCGTTGGTCAGCGGATCAATTGCAACAACATAGTTTTATTAAAATACCATTAGAACGAGGTTTATCACCTTCCACGCCAGACTATGATGATAACGAAAAGAATTTAGAGCCGGAAGAACCGGACAGCGATGTCCAATTGCATTTGCCATTGCTGGGCGGACAGTCGCGAATACAAAATGAATTTGAGATTTTGAAATTTTTAGGAAAGGGCGCTTTTGGAGATGTTCTAAAAGTGAAGAATAAACTAGACGGCGGTATTTACGCTATCAAACGAATAAAATTAAATCCAAAAAATAAACAATTGAATAAGAAAATCACACGTGAGGTGAAATTGCTCTCTAGAATGAATCACGAGAATGTGGTGCGTTATTACAACTCGTGGATCGAAAGCGCCACTTTAGACGATTCGGACAGGAATAGTCAATTTACACCAATTACCACATCATCCGAGCGAACAGCCACTACACAGGATAAAGCAGACTTAATTAATGTAAATACAATATTTAATATAGGACGATATTATAAAAAGAAAATTTGTAAAAATACAACTTTTATAATTGAACTCAATGAGTTTAGATATATAAAAAATTTTTTAATTTTATGATCACAAGATTTATATGTGTGTATATCTTGTATAAATATTTAACTTTCTTAAATACTCTTTTAGCAAATTGATGAAAGTGATGAAATAGAAAAGTTTGCACCACCTTTACGCGAAGTTGAATGGAATATATCGTATGAAGCAAATGTGACTGACAGTGATGATGATAACAGCGATGCATCGACTGATTCTGATAGCGAGGAACATTGCACATTTTTGTAAGCTATAGATTTTTTCTAGATATCAAACGCTTTTGTACGTCGAAGATTTATTTGAAGTTATTACTAATATACTTTTTTTACAGGAATTTGTTACGAATTGAATCTTCTGATAATATTGAATTTATAAGAGATGGTGTATCGAAACAAGATTCTGAAAAAACACCAGATGACACTTCAAATAACAACATTAAAAACAAAAATATTAACGAAAATGTAACGGTGAAAGAAATACAATTTATGTATATACAAATGGAATTCTGTGAGAAAAGCACATTAAGAACTGCCATCGATAACGGTTTATATGAAGATGAAGAACGTGTCTGGAGATTATTTCGAGAAATAGTAGAAGGTTTAGCACATATCCATCAGCAAGGTATGATACATAGAGATTTAAAACCTGTCAACATTTTCCTTGACAGTAACGATCACGTCAAGATAGGAGATTTCGGTTTGGCTACAACCAATATACTGTCAACGTTGGTTCAAACAATTGATACTGATAAGGAGTCACAGTTTGAGAAAGGTGAGGAAAGGAAATAAGTGGATATTTTTCTTATTAAATAACAAGAGCTAATCTGATACATATTTCGTGATTTATTAGGAGGTAGTTTTGATGTAGAAGAATTAGGCTCTCTTACCGGTCAAGTCGGTACTGCCTTGTATGTAGCTCCTGAACTTTCTGCAAAAACTGCCAAAGCGATTTATAATCAGAAAGTAGACATCTATAGCTTGGGAATCATCTTTTTCGAAATGACATACAAACCATTAACCACAGGAATGGAGCGTGTAAAGATTTTATTGAATTTGCGCTCCAAAGAAATCGTCTTTCCTCCTGATATCGTGGAAACAGATATGCCACATCAAGTTCATATTTTACGGTAAAAACAATTAAATTTAATGATATTACACCACATCCTATAAATTACACAAAATAACAAAATTGAACACTTTTTTTTTATCAGTTGGTTGCTGAATCACGATCCTAGTCAACGTCCTACTGCCCAAGAGTTACTTTCTTCCGCGTACTTACCACCACCTCAATTGGAAGAAACAGAATTGCAAGAAATGGTGCGCCACACATTATCCAACACTCAAAGTAAAGCATACAAATATTTAGTGGCATCATGTTTCGCGCAAGATGTTACGCCCGCCGAAGATATTACTTATGACATGAATTTGCCCGCTAGGGGAATCCCAAATGTTCTTTCATCAAAAAAGCAATTTCTACAAGAAAATGTAAAGCAAAAAATTGTTGAGATATTTCAAAAACACGGTGGGATACACCTTGCGACTCCATTGTTAATGCCGAAATCCGTTCAGCATTCGAATTTCACGGAATCTTGTGTGAAATTAATGACACGCGCTGGCAGTGTTGTTTCTATACCTCACGATCTCCGCACTCCTTTCGCTCGATATATTATATGGAACAATATTTCACACATTCGAAGATACGCGATCGAACGTGTCTTCAGAGATAAAAAGGTATGTGCGTGTGTGAAGTCAAAATGATAAAATTTTATTTATAAAATATTTAAGATCCATTTTTTTAACGCCAATTTAACTTTTTCGTTATCGGATTAGTTTTTATTACGAAAAATTAATTATAATAAATCATACTATTAATTATAATATCATATCTTACGTATAATAATCACAAATGAATAAGTTTCTTTTTTATCGAACTAGGCTCGTGGATTTCATCCAAGGGAATTGTACGAATGTGCTTTTGACATCATTAGTCCTATAGATAACAACTTAATGACAGAAGCTGAATTAATCTTCATTGTATGGGAGATATTTAATGAATTACCACAGATTCGGGAATATAATTTTATAGTGCGCGTGAATCACACATCGCTATTGCAAGCCGTACTGATGTATTGTGGTGTGGAGAAAGACAAATATCAGGATATATATTCGATACTGCAGGATGCCCGGGACGGAAAGCTAACTAAATTCCAAGTTCAAACACATTTAATAAGTTTATGCCTTTCGGATCAAGCTATGGAAACGCTTTTCAATTTATTAGAGACTGAAAGTACAGTTACGAAGATCACTAGTGTTTTGAGAACAATAACGAAAAGAAAGGGAGATGCTGCTGGTTTGGCCAAAGATGGTCTCAAAGATATAGAAACTGTAATATCTTATGTAGAAAGTTTGGGCGTTAAGGTAATATATTTATGATACATTTATGTGTGTGAGTATATATAACTTATATAAAAATTTACATTTTTGTTACAGTGGCCTATTATTGTTGTACCTTTATTAACATATAATATACAACAATACAGCGGTGTGATATATCAAATAACTTGTGAATTAAAACACAGACGACGACGAGCAGGTCAAGATGTCATTGCCGCAGGTGGTCGATACGATAAAATGCTGATGTCATTTAGAAAAGTTTTGGAGCGCACTGGAATGGCGAGTAAGGAAACGAAGCAATACGGTGCTGGCATTAGCATATCGTTAGATAAATTGGTATCTGCCGTTTCCGAAGCGTATGAAAATTCGTTTGGTGAGAATAAATGCGGCATTGACGTAGCTGTGTGTTACGAAGGAAATCCAGGAAACGAAGGGAGAAAAGAAAGAGAAATGATAAATTTGTTGCGGGAAATATGGTCGCTGGGATTGAAAGTCACAATATTGGATCTGTGTATAATGGAAGAGATACTAGAGTATTGCAAAGAAAATTTTATAAGTCACATAATATTCCTAAGGAACGGTACCTCAAGAGTGTTAACATGGGAAAGAGACAGATATCAAGAAAAGAAATGGAACACTATACCGGATATTGTTGAATATTTACAACGACAGTCGGAAAGTTCGTTACCAATGTTAAATAGATCTGAGAGCAAAGTGAGCACAAACGATGTACCGATAGCGCCTAGTAATCCAGTTAGCGTTAATATCAATTTTATTTTATCCGAACGGGATAAACTGTCTGGAAGTAATAGGAGAAGTTACAAGAATGCCATATTAGCACAAATATCGTCTCACTTGCAAAGAATATCGCATAAAACACCTGTAGAGATCTTTGCGGTATTCTTAGAAATGTCTGTTGTAAGAACAATAACCAGTTTTTTATCAATCGACGAGGATGAACAAGCATTTCAAGAAAGTATTCAAATCGTAATAGACAAGTAGGTATCGAACTTGTATATATTCAATATATTGTGTAGGAATCTTTTATATACTTGATGTCGAGACGTCATCGATCTTTTGAATTATGGAAATATAATTATGAAACTAAAGTTCGTACATAGAAAATCGATTTTATCCTGGTATAGATAAATTTTAATTGTCAATAAGTTTTAAATTTTAAATGTGTTTTTATGTGCAGGCATCCACGACATAAAAAGTATATCAAACAGATATGTGAGGAAATGAAAGAATTACGGAACGAAAAATCGAAGCCTGTAGAAATACTTTATAGTTTGTTGGACAGCAAGTACAAGACTCTAATTTAAGGAACTACTAAGAAAAAGCCGAAAAAAACTATATTTTCATAATAAACATATGAAGTCAAATAGTTGAATGATGTGAATCGAAGAATGTATGTTAATGGGAACTTAATATGAAATTAGATATTAAGCATTTTTTGTACCTACTGTATTATGCATTTTGAAGTATTATATGTTTAATAAAAAAAAAGATTAAAAACAAAATAATTTTACATTTTTATTTACTTTGTATCAATATATGTCTCATAATTAGGTACATTGGTAGATTATTTTATTTCAGACAGATATGTTCATATACATATGTTTATATTCATAATCTTCCTTTTTCTACGTTTTTTGCAAAAAAAAATCAAGATACATGTATATTTCTTTAATGATAAAATGAAATCAAATAAAGTGCAAAAAGTGTAAGAAAAAAACGAATATACTTATTCTTTATCTTTTATACATCTACCATCATTTCTTATAGTTCACAGTCATTTGTTTTAAATGTTTCGTAGATAGAATGTCAAAAATTTTGAGAAACAAAGCTAAATTGAATAATATTGTGCGTTCATACCAAGAGTTTGTATTTTTACTAATTATATTATTAATATTGTAGTTTCTCTTTAAAACCAATCCCAGAAAAAACAAATTGATGCAAATTGATTAACTCTTCTTTCTCTTTAACGAAACAGCATACATTGTTTAAATCAATTATCCACAGTGCAACTCTACTCGCGATCAATACAACTTCTAAATATACATATATATAACGACGATCACGCACGATACGCGAAGCTCGCGCGTTTAGACTGTAACTATTCTAACTTTAGAAACAGCCTGACCAAATAACACCCACCACATTAATTTTATATACTCACTTTGATTCAAGAATCGGTAGGATTTTACGAATTTCGCACATAAAATTAATCAATTTTGTATGACAGTATGTTGCTTTAGCGCATTACATCAATCCGGAGTACTTTTTTGCAATACTAAGAAGAAAGTCAAGAATGCACTCTGTACGATTGCTGTCAGGATATGATATGCCCACAGTGGGACTGGGGACATGGCAGGTGATAAAAATGATTGTGTAGAAAATGTAGATACTAGTTTATATATATATATATATACTGATGATAATACAGTTTTTCAAATATATGATTAGTCTTCAATACAAAATTTCTGTTTATCACTGGTAATTCTTATATAATATATATAAAATTTTACAATCTTGCATATGTGAAAAATAAAAACTATTATTTCCCTCTAGGCCAAATCAGAAGAAATAGAAACTGTTGTAAGCACTGCTTTAGAATGTGGTTACAGACATATAGATACAGCAGCAAATTATAACAATGAAGATGCAATTGGTAAAGCTTTAAAGAAATGGTTTGAGAAAGGTGGCAGCAGAGAAGAACTTTTTATCACAACAAAAGTATATACATTGTAAAAGTAAAATTTTACACGTACAGTAACTAGTTATCGTTTATTATCAAGTAATTGTGATTGTTTGCTAGTAACCATCTTAAGCAAATGCATTTAGAAAATGTTACAGTAATGTTACTGTAATGTTCTTTTAGCTACCTCACTTTGGTAATCGACCATCAGATGTAGAAAAGTTCATTAAGTTGTCATTGGAAAAACTTGGATTGGATTACTTAGATATGTATCTCGTTCATATGCCTTTTGCATTTAAGTTAGATGAAGCAACATATACCGCAGCAACTCACGAAGATGGAAGTTACATACTCGATTTTGATACAGATCCTGTCTTAGTATGGAAGGTGTGAAATCAATTTTATATTCCTATACAAATGTACATAAAGAATTTTCTGAAGGATCAAGATTATCTTACAGGAAATGGAGAATCAAGTTAAATCAGGACGTACCAGATCTATAGGTTTAAGCAATTTCAATGAAGAACAGATTTCACTTATTTGGGAAAATGCACAAATTAAACCAAGTAATCTGCAGGTAATTTATAGATGATCAAAAGCATCTAATGTAACTTCATTATTAATTTGTTTTATCGTTAGTAAATATAAAGTTTTGTGTTGCATTTAAAGGTCGAGTTACATGCATACATGCAGCAGAAGTCAATTCGAGAATTATGTAAAAAGTACAATATTGTTATAACTGGTTATAGCCCATTGGGATCTCCAGGTGCAAAAGTGCATTTCCAAACAAAATATAATTACACTACAGAAGCGTTTCCTGACTTACTAAACCATTCGGTAGTACAAAATATTGCCGAGAGGCATAAAAAGAGTACGGCACAAGTTTTATTGCGTCATCTGTTACAATTGGGAATTGTAATTATTCCTAAGAGTTCTTCTCCGGAAAGAATTAAATCAAATATCGATATATTTGATTTTACCTTGACAGAGAACGATATGAATCTCCTGAACGCCTTAGATAAAGGCGCTGCTGGACGAATCTTTAATTTCTTATTTTTTAAAGGGTAAGTTGGAGTGTTGTTTATTTTGAATACTACAATAGTGTAGTTTATTATTAATTCTGGAAAATTGCACTAACAATAGCGAGAACAACTGACTTGTTTGTTTCCGCGCAGCCAAACTGCGTGAGAACGCTAATATTTAATAAAATAAAAAATATATTTTGTACAAAGTTATACAAGTAGATAATATGCTATGAAACTAATTTTTAATACCAATTTTTAATGCTTTGTTGCTCTGTAAGATCTGTAAGTTTATATATAATATCGCATAAAATAAATTATGTTTCAGGGTCCGAGATCATCCACATTATCCATTTAAAAGCGAACTTGCATAATATTTTAAATTATAAAATATGCGTTGTTAGTTTAAAATAAAAAAAAGAACAAATAGATGAAAGAATATATATCATACAAATTAAGCACAATACGTTATCATGTAATTGTATATTGAAGATATAATATGTTTTTCAATGCAATCTGTACAACATTTTACGTTGCAAACGATGTTGCAACTCACCGCGACGTATCATTGTATGTATGACTTTATAAATAGCACGTTCTGGAAATGATTGCTTAAGAAAATCTTTTACTATATTTTGTTCAGATACTTGATGTCCAATAGGAAATCTGTTTTTCAATTGCTTTTCAATGCGCGACAATATTTCATGATCCTCTTCCGAGGTAAATCCTTCCGCTCCTGATGATACAATATGTAATATACATGTCAAGTAATATACGCATGTATCGAAAACATAATTCTTGTGTTTATCACTTTGTAGAACTTACCTGCTAACGATCCAGACATTGCAGCTTCTAACGTAGATACTTGGAAAAGCCTTAAAGCCTCGTTAACATGGACTTCAGTAGTGAAAGGTTGCATTTGCATCTTAGCAAGAGCTTCGGATATTCGCACAATAGCTTCGAGTTGTCGAACTGTTATAGGTATAGACAATCTTTTCTCGGAATCTTTTTCATGTTCTTTTGTACCAGCTCGCATCATTACGTAGCGATTTTTTAATTTTTCTGCCGCCTCTGCACTAAGTCTCGGACCACAACGCCTTGTTATAAAAACAGAAAAAGTACATGAAAATAAATATTTTATCGAATTTGCATTGTGTACACGATAAATTATGTAGCGATATCTTACGTTCTGCAATAATTAATATACTTCTTGAGAATGTGCACAGGAATCTCTCCTTCTACCGACTGTTCTGTGATCTGGCCAGCGTTACAATGAATATTTATAACGTGTTTAGCTAGAGTTACATCTCTGTTATGTTCGTGTTCGTCCTTAACGATAAATATCATATCAAAACGTGACAATATTGTCGGCATAAAATCAATATTTTCTTCTCCTTTTATATCATCCCAACGACCAAAGACTGAATTTGCCGCAGCCAACACAGAACATCGCGTATTCAGAGTTGTTGTTATGCCTGCTTTTGCTATTGATATCGTTTGTTGCTCCATAGCTTCGTGTATCGCAACTCTATCATCTTCTTTCATTTTGTCAAACTCATCTATACAAACAACACCACCGTCCGCCAGAACCATTGCGCCACCTTCCATGACAAAATTCCTCTGAAGACAATTTACATTTGTAATTATTGTGAAACATCACAAATATTTTTTCAACAAAAATGCACGACTTACAGATGCCGGATCTCTCGACACGGACGCTGTTAAACCAGCTGCCGAACTACCTTTTCCCGATGTATAAACAGCTATAGGTGAAACTCTTTCAACAAACTTCAATAGTTGCGATTTTGCAGTACCCGGATCGCCCAGCATTAGGATATTAATATCACCTCGTCTGCATAGACCATCAGGCAACAGTTTTCTGGATCCACCAAATAATAAGCAAGCGATAGCTTTCTTGATGTCTACCGCACCAAAAATACTGGGAGCTATGCTCTTCGCAATTCTTTCATATATATTAGGATCCGCTGCTAAACGCGCGAAATAATCTTCTTCTTCCGATGTAACTGATGGCTGAGTTCCTGCAAAACACCATAAAAAAGAATAAACAAATCTACCGCTTGATTCATCAATGTTATAATGTTTTTGATATTATTACAGTAATACCAATGTTTGTATTTTCTCCATCCACTGTGATACCAAGTACTCGGATATATGGTGTCCGAACACCCACTAATGCTTTCTCCCTGCCTGCACTCTTGCTGCTTGCTTTAGATACTTTTTTAATGGAATATATTCCAAGAATCAGAACTCTATTGCCTGGCACAACTCTATCACATAGATACCGATCGCAATATAATTGCAAGTGTCTGGGCATTTCACCCTGTGGTATATGATCTGGCAATTCTTGTAGCTTCAACACTTGGAAATCCACACAGTGACATTTATCTGGCATTATAAAGAAAGGATCCAGAGGACATTTTGGTCGACCTGCTTGTTCCCTGCAATTCCAGGCAATAAGCAACTTTACACATCCAAATGGGGCATTAAATTATTGTAAAGAAAATGACAAAATAAAAGAAAGAACTTACATATTACATCTTCTGGGTAATGCATATCCTTCCAGACCTGGTTTAATAGAGATATTAACTTGTGTAACTTTGCAAGAGCGACACTGTATAGCAATTTTTGTAGCCTTTGCGCTAACACCAGATGCAGAAACAATTATGCCAGGTACTTTAACGAGTTTAGAAACAATATCTGGCTACAAAAGTAAAAGACTAATATGGATTTTTATATCTAATTGCTGTGTATTTCATATAATTAAACAGTAATTGTCGTTTGTTGAAAAATATAAAATTTTATTATAACTTTGCAATTATATTTCACCTTCATTCCTCTTAAGAGAGTTGGATGAGCATCCGAACATAAGAGTACTTGAATATCTTCCATTTTTTCTTCACCTTCGGGTCGAGGTGCTGTGAGCTCATCGGCCACATCTTTTGCAGCTTCTTCCAAGACAGGTAGATACTCTGTCGGAAGCTTGTGTATTTTTTCAGCGAGAGATTCGTCAAACGCAGCTAAATCTTCCAAATTAATTTCTAACCAGTATTGTCTGAGATTATAATTGCGTTTCAATGTATCCCTAATCAAAATAAATACAATACATTACATCAACAGTAACAAGATTAATAGAAAAGTTAAACACATACAAAAGAGAAAATGAAAAGTTTGTGTTAATTACCGATATTTGTAATTAAAGTTACCCTCGTGAAACTGACGAATAAATTCTTTGAACTTTCTCTTTGAGTGCTGAAGATTTACACGAGTTTCTCGATTTTCATCGAGCGCGATGTTATCGGAGAAAAACACTCCTGGATCATCAAAACCTTCCATTGTTGTTCAGATATTTAATTATAATATAGCGCTAAAAGAATTGAAAAGATTGAAGTAAAAATATAAAAATATCAACAAGTACTTTGTCGCGTCACGTCACTCAAGAAAACTGTTTTGGCGGGAATCTTCAAGGTGCATTTAAGGCTGATTCGCATAATCAGTTAAGGCCGAAACGCAGACTTTTGCGTAATGCATAACAAATAAGACATAAGAACATCAACCAATCAAAGCATTCTAGAACGAATAGTAGGGATAAAAATAACAGGCTGGATTGGTTGATTCTCTTGTGTCTTTTTCGTTTATGCGTTATACCAGAGAGAAGCCTGAGAGCGGCCAGCACATTGGCAACTACGTACCGATGTCCACGAGCGACTTGTCGATACGTACGCTATGTCCACGCGTGGACATGGTTTTATTCCGTGCTATATTTCTTAACCACATCATAAGCAGAACATGTTACTGCAAATGAATAAAGTCGAAACGTTTCGAAACAATATCATAGTGATTTTTTACGTCACAACATCCTGCTCCGGCTCTATATAGCCTTACATTTTATTGATACTTGAATTCTAAAGAAAGCCTGAGGTAACTCCTAATTTCTTCACTTTATATAAATAATATTATTTAGTCTGGAGATAAATGTATTTCTAAGTATGTAATACCAAAGAAGACAAGGAAAGATTTTATGACTGATCGGATTCATTGAATAAAAATTTAATGATTTTATGACTGATTGGATTCATTCAATGAAAATTTAATGTTTTTATGACTGATTGGCTTCATTCAATGAAAATTTAATGGTTTTATTACTGTTTGGATGCATTCAGTAAAAATTTAATGGTTTTATTACTGCTTGGATGCATTCAGTAAAAATTTAATGGTTTTATTACTGCTTGGATGCGTTCAATAAAAATTTTTCGCGCCTGCTTGGATGCCGTCAGTAAAAATTTTTCGCGCCTGCTTGGATGCCGTCAGTAAAAATTTTATGCTATCATGCCTGTTTGGATGCATTCAGTAAAAATTTTATGCTATCATGCCTGTGCATTAAGTAAAAATTTTATGCTATCATGCCTGTGCATTAAGTAAAAATTTTATGCTATCATGCCTGTGCCTTAAGTTAAAATTTTATGCTATCATGCCTGTGCCTTAAGTTTAAATTTTATGCTATCATGCC